>BMAO01025344.1:0-135846 GCA_019973975.1 Trichonephila clavata
ACAGAATCGGAAAGATCATTTATTTCGCCACGACACGGTATAATTTTTTTTTGTAAAATAACGATATTTTCTATTTTTTTTCGAATTTTTTAAAATAGTGTTAAAACTGATGCGTTTTTATGAAAATTATTTCTAAATCGTTGGGTATGAATTACTTTTCGTGTTATTAAATCGATATTCTACACTAATTAACTCCAAGCATTTCTCTTTTAGATCCATTCATTTAAAAAATAAAATTCCCAAAACTTTTTTTTAAAGAATTTTTAAAAAGTAGTCTTAATTTTTACTTCACATTGAATAACTTCGTCCTTTATGAAGATAATCTCACAAAACCTTTTTTCCGTGTGTACAGTAACACATATACGAAGATTGAAAAAATTGCTTCAAAATTACGGATTTAAAAAAAAAATTGTGATTTTCGTAAACATATGTTTTTCTGAGAAATAAATTAAAAAGTAGTAATTTGTACATTTTTTATTTCAAAGTACGTTATTTTTGCAAATAGTTGTTGATGTTTGAGAGCATTAACGTAAAAATTATGCACTTAAAATGAAGGTAATGATTTTTAAAATAATTTAAAATACGCGATTTTACATTTAGCCAAACATTGGCGTCGAAAATTAGCTTTGCGCCAAAGACTTCTGACATGTTTCGCCTTCGACCGCATCTAACACAAGGGTTACACTAAAAAAATTCTGCCTTAAACAGGGGGAGATCAGTAACTTTGGCGAGTAAAAAAAAAAAAAAAACATGCGAGTGAAAGATTTATTTTATCGTCAATTCTTCTTTATGTAATTTTCAAAATTAAATAACTATATATGTCAGATTAAGATGATAAAATGCATTCAATGCATTTCTGAGATTCATTTAAAATATTTATCAGTATCGAAATTTTTGTTCTCTTTCATAAAACTTATAGTTTACTTTAAAATAATGCCTAATGTATATTTCTTTTTTTGGAATATAATTTCAGAATAAAATCGAAGAATTTGCCCATTTCGAAATTTATTTTTTGGAAATAGTCAGTTAAATAGGTATAAATTCCTTAGGGAAAAAAAAGCTATGTTCGTATTATATATTCTTTATTATTAATTGCTTTTTTTAAAATATCAAAAATCAATAAATTTTTTGCAATACATTTAAATGTAATCTTCAATCGAAATCTTTGAATCGTTATGTGAATATCCTGTGGATCCCCTCAATTAAAAATTAAATTCAATTTGAACCTCCCATTCATTAGTATTGCCTATTTTTACTTCTGCTGCAGGGCTGGGTAGCGTGGTTGGCTAGAGCGCGTCGCTTTCGCAAAGTATCTAATTCTTTCTTGTGTCTGGGTTCGAATCTAGCGAATTTGTGTTTGTTCGTTTCTGCTTATTTTTCCCACGTAAATTAATTTTACTGATAAATACTTATTTTAACATGATCCTCTGTTATTTTAATGTACTTTTCATTTTTTTTTTTTTCCTTCAAATAGTTTTTTTCTGATTTTTAATCATTCAAAGTAATTTCTATCTTTTTCAACAATTCGATTTTGTTCATTTCTGCTTATTTTTCCCACCCGTAAATTAATTCTCTCTTCTTCAATGATTGAATTCACTTGCTGCATCCCCACTGATCTGAAATTTACTTCATTTTCAGTGCTGCCATTATGTAAGCAAATGGTATGTCACAATTAATTGCTAAATGAGCATTTTTAATCAATTTTATTAAAAATAATTAATAAGTTAGTTTTGTATAATATAATTTTTTTCGCAGATACGTGTTTAAATAATTTTAACACAGAGTGGAATGAAAAACTATAAAATTAAAATTAAAAAAATTAAATGTTTTTATCAAATAGTATTTTTTTCTTTTTGAATGTTTTTTTTTCAGTGAATGTTAGCATATAACTAGGTTTTCCCCCAAAAGTGGATTTTTAACACTTATATATGTTTAATCAAACATCCAAACGTTTCAAGAGCTATCTGTTTAATTTTTTTTATTAGTATTCATTGATAATGGATTTAAATTAATATATTTTTTTAAAATTAAAATGCATTCAATGCATTTCTGAGATTCATTTAAAATATTTATCAGTATCGAAATTTTTGTTCTCTTTCATAAAACTTATAGTTTACTTTAAAATAATGCGTAATTGCATGAAACTTTTTTCCCCCGTGTCGAATATTTCAAAAAAATTTCACAATTTTACTTCAAGAATTAAAATAGTAGTGAAATTTTGTAATTTGAAAAATTTATACTTTCTGTTCTTTTTTCAGCATACAACTATTTTTAAAAATGCTACAATTTCGTTTCCGGGAAAAAACTATCTTTCTTTAAAGAATTTTATAGAAAAAAAACAACTTTTTTTTTTTACAAAACAATGCTGTTTTGCATATTTTATGAGTTTTTCTCATATGAATCAATATCGTTGCGTTTATATAAAAATGATTTTTAAAACTTTCAGAATCAGTGATTTAAAAAATAAAAAGCGGAAAACTTTTTTGAACGAATTGTAATAAAACACTAAAAATACTTAAATCAATCATTTAATAATTTCTTCATTGAAAAAAAAAATTGCATGAAATTTTTTCCCGTGTGTCGATTTCGGATTTTACGGATTTTAAAGATTTTTTTTTTATTTTCATAAAATAAAGTTTTTGCGAGAAATAATATAAGCATTATTTTTGTAACCTTTTTTCTTCAAAAATTACTGTTGTTTCGAATCAATATGTGAAAACTTGAAATTTTCAATTAAAAATTGAGCCCTCAAAAATAATGAAAACTTTAAAGATATTCTAAAGGCTTTGCGCATGCGCGAGAATCATCATTATTATTTTTTTCCCCTTCTGTTTAATGCTCAGTGGCCAAGGTCAAACTTGCTGTTGCAATATTTTTTCCGTTATTGAAATGTGAGTGAGGGATTTTTAAAAAGGCGCACTGTTCACCTACTCCAGAGTTTTTTGGCAACGGACTTCGAAATTTTCAATTTAAAACTTTTAGAATCAGTGATTTTAAAAAAAAAAGCCAAAAACTTTTTTGAACAAATTTTAATAAAACACTCAAAATACTTAAATCAATCATTTAATAATTTCTTCTTTTATAAAGGAATGAAACTTTTTTCCCCCGAGTCGAATATTTCAAAAAATCCTCACAATCTCACAATCCTCCAAGAATTAAAATAGTAGTGAAATTTTGTAATTTTAAAAATTTATACTTTCTGTCTTTTTTTCAGCATACAACTATTTTTAAAAAGACTACATTTTCATTTCCGGGAAATAAAAAATTGCAACGAAAGAATTGGAAAGTGAGTGGGTGATTTTAAAATTCACCCAGTTTGCCTATTCGAAAATTTTTGGTGACGGACCTCGAAATTTTCAACCATTCTGAAGTGACGAGAACGACACCTGAGCTTTCACCCGTCTTTAATAATTACCACACCACACCAACGCAAGAACAAATTTCGAAAAAGGGAGTTTTTATGACATAGTGAAAGAAATCACTCACATCGCGCGCATACACACACACACACACACAAGTGCTATCGGCCTGAGGGAAACACGAAATTTCCATGGGGATGAAATTATTCACTTAGGAAAAGGAAAGAATTGGAAAGTGAGTGGGTGATTTTTAAATTCGAACTGTTTGCCTATTCAAGGGTTTTTGGTGACGGACCTCGAAATTTTCAACCATGCTCAAGTGACGAGGACGACACCTGAGCATGGCTTCACCCATCTTTAAGAATTACCACATCACACCAACGCAAGAACAAATTTCGAAAAAGGGTGTTTTTATGACATAGTTAAAGAAATCACTCACATCGCGCGCATACACACACACACACACAAGTGCTATCGGCCTGAGGGAAACACGAAATTTCCATGGGGATGAAGTTATTCACTCGGTAAAACGAAAGAATTGGAAAGTGAGTGGGTGATTTTTAAATTCGAACTGTTTGCCTATTCGAGGGTTTTTGGTGACGGACCTCGAAATTTTCAACCATTGCTCAAGTGACGAGGACGACACATGAGCTTTCACCCATCCTTAATAATTACCACACCACACCAACGCAAGAACAAATTTCGAAAAAGAGAGTTTTTATGAAATTGTTAAAGAAATCACTCACATCGCACGCACAGATGCTATCGGCCTGAGGGAAACACGAAATTTCCATGAGGGTGAAGTTATTCACTCGGTAAAAGCCCGTGCAACGCCGGGCTAAGCGGAGAGGAAAGAAACAAAGAAATCAAAGTAATTTCGGAAAATAATATTGGAAGTGCTGAATTTGTGAAGATTGAGTGAATATTAACGTCCCACTGTTCAGCTACACGAGGCCTTTTCACAAGTGCTATCGGCCTGAGGGAAACACAAAATTTCCATGAGGGTGAAGTTATTCACTCGGTAAAAGCCCGTGCAACGCCGGGCTAAGCGGAGAGGAAAGAAATCCAATTAATTTCGGAAAATAATATTTGAAGTGCTGAATTTGTGAAGATTGAGTGAATATTAACGTCCCACTGTTCAGCTACACGAGGCCTTTTGGGGACGGTCCACGTAATTTTAACCATGGTCAAGTTGTCATAGTCTCTCACTACCCCTATGATTATTAACTCCTCTTTGCACATTATCTAAATTCGAGTATGTTGGATTCATAATTAACAACTACTAAATTAATAAATCAATATCCTTTATTAATATCTGTCTTAATAGATAAACACACAAATATTAATCAAACCTTAAGAACAACAAATTATAGTGGAGTGAGATCAGAATTCAATTATGAACGACGGAACACTAACTGATACCACGGGGAATAACGCATACAATCAAACTACGCATTTAAATCTAATCTATAAAAATCACAGACCTGATATCTCTTTCAGACAGGATTCTTGACTACTTGAAGAATCTATAGAGCGGTTTCAATCCTTGATATCTTCAGTTACGTCCGAACCGAATTAATGAATCTTTTTCAATAATCTTACTTCAGCTAACAAACTTCACTTAGTTAAACTAATCTCCTAGAATCACCTTCTTAATCAATCTCGTAGTTAACTCCTCTATCAAAACACGTAGTCATCCTCATCTCTTCATTTCATTTCTCCCTTTTATATCTCTTTCGAACTCGCTAAACCCGAAACTATCTTGTTTGCATAAGTCACACTTTTAGCTCTCAGCGGGGATTGGTTAAAATACATACAATTTAAAAGAATTTGAGAGAAGGTTAGCGAAACGCGTAAGCACCCGTCACAACGTGACGTGGACGACACCTGAGCTGGCACCCCCTCTCCTAACTACACCACCACACCAACGGGAGGACGTTTGTGCTCTCGACAGATTTTACGTGCATCGCTCCCCTACACTGCGGGTCTTCAGTGGTACTAGGATCGAGAATTTGTGAAGAGAAGGGAAAATGTTAAGCAACAAAGCCATGACACGCACTCACGGGACATGCACTCACATCGTAAGCGTGAAACCCCACAAAAGTGTTGGCGTTAGAATAAAAGGAGGAAATTAACATGGGGATTAAGTTATACCCTCGGTATAAGCCCGTGCAACGCCGGGCCATGAAAGCTAATATTTTTATGAATGGGTGTTGACAACAAAGTTTCAATTAAAATATTTCACTGTGTAAAATGAAAATAATTAATTCATTAATTTGTTTTGCATAACGCTTCAAGATACCTTTTTGAACATTGTTGGCCAACTAATGAAATTTGTTGCTATTTTCGGCTCCTTTTTTTTAGCCAAGTTAGGTGTCCTACTGTGTGACACAATTAACTCGGAAATTGCCATTATAAATTATTTATAAAAAACCCTCTCTTTTGTCCCCTTATTAAGTTTCAACATCTGCTGGATCGAACAGAGGGGGAAAACAGTTTTGAACCACTTTTTACTTCCCCATCGTAAAGTATCGCATTATACTAATAGCAAATCTTTCCGTCGCAAGTGCTTATTCTATCCAGTCAAAAAACACAACTGTCAGCAATGTTCCCTGTGTATATAAATCTGGAGTTGCATTGTTCTGCTTCTTATCTCGTGTGAAATTGGTTTTCTATTCTATCTTACTGATCGAAGTATATAAACCCACAAAACCATTGGGTCGGAAAAGGAAAGACCGGCGAACGGGTCTACGGGAGGTGTGGGTGTGCTAGGCAACTCTTTTTCCTGACGTCATTGCCCAGGTGTCTGCATTCTCCACATAGTCGAGATGTGTGGGTGAAGGCCGAGGTACGGTCACTGAACTGACCTTGACTCTCCCTCTCTTTCTCTGGGCCGCGCTGTTCAACAGGGACCTCCTTTTGGTGGTCTCAATAAATTGTCCACTTTTGAGGATGGATTCTATTTTAGTTTGTGTTCCATGTGAGAGGTCGTGTGGATGATATCGGTATGACTTTTTTTTTCAAACAGATCTCACAAAATCAGTGGCGCACGCAATGCCATTTTGTAATCAGTAGGCCATCTTGAAGCGACTACAGACTGCGATTTTTGTGTTCTCCAAGATCTGTAAAAGCAGAAGTCAGAAAAAGGAAAGTGGAAGATATTATATATAGTGGAAGTATCCAGTGGAAGATATTTTTTTGAATCTTCTTGAGGAAGACACCTGACAAAGGTTCAGTTGTGTGCCTCTTGTTTATTTACCAGGACTATTGGGGGGGGGGGCGATTAAAGCAAATGAACTCAACCCGTCTGATATACGCATTATTTCACGACCTTGCCATTTGTTTTTGAGCAATTGCTTAATCACCATCAAAAATGGATCGAAACACCTGCTAACATGTAGGAGGAACTTGATTACATCTCTTGGAAGTTTCATCACAATAAACTAGAGATAATGGCTTAGGTGAATATCAGATGCAGTGCCTATGACCTATTTGATGAAATTATATACAATGAACACCATTGCCACACCCCACCATGCGGCATTGCCCCCCCCCCTGCAAAAAAAAAATTCTGTATTATCTTCATCGCCTTGGTGCAGAAATCTCCCCCGTAAAGACCAGTTGAAGTGAAGAAATAAAGTTGAATAGTCTGCATGTTTTCCGGATTTAAATCATGTATAGCAGTGCTTTCCAACCTTTTTATCGCCTCGGACCCGGTCACCGTTTGATAATTTTACTGCGGTCCGCTGAGGGGAGGGGGGGGGGCGTTAATTGTTTAGATTTTGGATTGCTTTGATTTAATAACTAATTCAATTGTATTTAAATATGCTTCGGAATAAAATATAATTACACCAAAAATGAATTTGAAGAGATTTAACCAGGATTATAAAGTGATTTCCGTGGAAAGTCGCTCAAATTCTACAGAAATACTCCATAGTAAATAAAATGGAAATTATTTAATGTTCCTTGGGCGACCCGGTACCATTTGATCCACAGACCAGGAGTTCGGTACCATTGATGTATAGTGTGTCTAGAGTGCACTTACCTGAAGAAATCATTCTTATCGAATCCAAATCGCTTTCACAGACTAATGAGACAAAAATTTCTTAAGCTGTACAGTTTAAGAAGGAGTTAGAATAAATGATGGTAAATGTTCATCGCGACAAGATAAAACTTTATACTGAGGGACTGATGTCTGCCTATTCTCATTTTTCGATTGGAATGAAGACTTTTCGTAACTTTAAAATTTCTCTCAGGGGCATCTTTTTTGTGTCTAGTTTTTTTCGTGTATCATTTTGCACTGTAAAGAGCACATAGTACCTCTATTAAACACATCTTTTGCCAATTATTTAGAGAAATATTTGTTCTTAAGTAATTGTCGAGCAAGGTACTTTTTTCTTTCTCCAGGGAATTGGAAAGCTGTTCGGATTTCCCCAGTCTTTCTATGTTGGGAATAGTTGTATTTTGTGTTTGTACTATTTACTTGTGCAAAAATCATATCAAGATTCGATGAAGGTTCATTAAATGGGGATGGAGGATATTCTTGTCACAATTTAAATTCTTCTGAATGTGAAACTTTCTTTAAAATGACTTTATTACTTAATGATACATTTTTTAAAAAAGAAATCATGTCTCACCTTTGAATAGCACAAATATGTTTCAAGATTAAAAACCACAATCATTCAAATCTAAGCAATAGCAAATATTGAAAGCATTATGTGGCTGGCGAAATTTTTGATGTAAAATAAAATTTCAAAAGGCTGTTAAGAATGCAAAAAAAATCTCAACAGTTTTACTCTATGGCGGGAGGCTGCTAGGTATCTGTTCCAAGAAAGAAAAAAGGCGGGTGGGCCGCACCATTATGCCCCCTTCGCCCATCCGAGAGGTACAAATCTAACTCAATTGTTCTTCGTAACACACCCCGTAGCATTGCCGGAAGACGTGGGATTCACCTCTACATTTCTTGACTTGTCAGCAATTAACATGGGGCGGAGAGCTGTTATGTGAGGTCGATTCATCATCGTTCCAGTTAGGGTGCGTCTTTGTATTCATGTATAAACTACATTGGAACTTATTGAGTGATTCCTGAGGGAAAATATGTGGTACTTTAAAATTATAAATTTATGAGAAAATAAGTATTTAATATATATATACAGTGGTGACCAAAATTGGGGACACTTTTTAAACTTGCTATATTTTTGTTTGTTTGTATGCTTATAGAAAATGTTACGTTGCACAAAATGCAAAGTATTTTATATCTATTTAAAGAGAATTTAATACTGAATCCAATACAAGAAACAAAATTCAAATATTTGCAACGCAAATATGGTTATGCTGCAATAACTATCGATGCATATTAGATACTGATGATAGCAGTGGGTTATCAGTACTTAGTGAGGTAGCCTTTATTTTATTATTACATCTTCACATCGTTTCATTCAGCTGAAAATTGTTTTAAGCTCTTCCTTCGTTATTATATAATGCCAGGAAACAACTGTATCCTTAATTAGTTCCTTTTTATTTCTCATTCGGACAAGAGTTTTCAAACTGTGCCACAAGTTTTCGATAGAATTGAAGTCAGTACTGGTTCTTGGCCAGAATTATATATATATATATATATATATATATATATATATATATATATATATATATATACACACTATCTACCAAAAAGTATTTGGACACGTATGCAAATGAGGATAACTGCAGTCTTGATCTACGTCACGTCTTCTGTACTCAAATATCGTATAGGAAAAAGCACTGGCATTAGTCGTATGCAAGAGGCAACGAAATTCGTGTTGTCTGACTTCGAAAAAGGCGTAATTGTTAGATATCATATAGATGGCCTTCGACCCGACAGACCCACAAAACTAAGAGATAAAGATATACGAGTGCTGTCCAAAGAAATTTGGAGACACCGTGCCAAACCAATGGTCTTCGTACTCCAGGAGTTCCGACGAGCATCCGGAATTTTTGTTTCTATACGTACTATCCACAAAGAAGCACATTTGCTTGGTTTCCATGGTCGTGCAACCGCCCATAAACCTTTGCTCACAAAATTCAACCACAGTGCTCCTTGGTTAAAGTAGTGCACGTCACTTCGAAATTGAACCGTAGATGAGTGGAAACAGTTTCTCTGGAATGACGAATCTAGGTTCACTCTCTACCAGTTGAATGGCAGAGTCTGTGGGTTTGGCGTATACTTGGAGAATGCCTTTTACCAGAATGCATTGTACCTGCAGTGAAGTTTGGTGAAGGTGGAATCACGGTTTGGGGATGTTTCTCGTGGTATGGGCTTGATCTCAATTCATGGTAAGCTCAACGCCGACTCCTACTCCACTATCCTAGACAACAATGCGCTTCCTACGCTATGGCAATTTTACGGGTTAGATCATTGTTACTTTCAGGAGGACAACGCCACGTGTCATGTTTCGAAGGCTACCATGAATTGGTAGGATGACAATGGGGTGAACTGAATGAATTGGCCTGCCCAGACTTGAATCCTATAGAAAACCTCCGGAGCGAGTTGGACCGCTCAATTAAGGAGTGCAGCAACCGTCCAAAATTCGTGAAAGAACTTGCATGTCTTCTCCAAGCCGAATGGAAGAGAGAAAATACCACTGTTCATCATCCAAACACTTGTGGGAAGCTTACCCCGGAGGGTGAAGGCTGTTACTCGTTTAGGTTTATATATATATACATATATATTGGATTTCTGTGCAGGAAGAGATTATATTGTTATTCTGAGAAAAATGAAAATTGTTAAAAAAGAGCAAAACGTTCATGAAATGTACTTCCCCTTATTGCTTTTCATTTAAGACTCGCATCAAATATTAAATATTTTTTCCTCATCGTTTTGAAGGCCATGGATCTTAAATTGTCTCTAAAAAACCTCTTCCAAATGATTACACACGAGGTAAAATATAATTAAGATATTTAAGATAAATAGAGTAAGACTATGTATAATTTATGTCCCAGATTTTTCTCCATTCTCTTACTTAAAACTAGTAAACTAGACAAAATATTTTATTTCACAAACTGATATTTATTTATTTTCTCATCAGATACTATAGTATCTGATGAGATATTTGCTTAATTTAAAAACCTTTAGATCCGAACAAATAAATGAAAAGCATGACTTGGTTATCCTTTCTGATTCATTCTGCTGAAAATCTTTCGATTGTCACTAAAATTTCTGGGGCATTTTCCATGTTTGATTTCTCATCAAACAATTTTTACAGGAAAGCTCGTTTTCCGAAAAATATAATATAAGAACGACGTGATTTCATACATTCCCGTTTATAAATGAGTATTGGCTATGCATAATTTAAAAGCTGAAAGAATTTGAAGGCAATTTTTTTTTTACCACACTGATTGAAGATGAATAGTTTTGAGAGAGAAAGAAGATAACACCTCGCGTTAAACAATTTTCAATTACAGGTACTCTTCACTACTACAAATTGTCGCTCCTTTTCGGCTGATTGAATGAAGAAATGGATGAGAACCAAAAATTGGACTGAATGGCATTCATTTACAGAGTTGCCTATTGGAAAAACGACAGTCATTCTGGCATTATTTTGTTATTTAGATCGAATGTAGGATAGCAGGTGTTTACCAATTCGATAATAGTGTAACATACAATTGAAATAGCTTTTTATTAGATGAAAAAGAAATGCGTCAGAAGCGGTCCGTAAACATCAGATACAGTGTTTGTCGGCCTTGATATTCTGACGAAATCTCGCGGTCTTTGATTGGATGCGAAGGTCGTCCTCAAGATATGTCCCCCACTGACAATCGCTTGCTTTTGGGTCAACCAGCAAGCGTATAAAATAGATTTGCCTGCTTACAGGTTCATTTTTGGAAATTTTACATTCCTTTTTTTTCTGCAGTTGGATTCATTGACCAATTTCTTTCTCAAAATTTTGAAAGAACATTGTAATGGAACATTTTTAATATGACAATTTTCACCGAGATGGCTTTCGAGAAACGGCTCTACTGAAATGCTCTAACTTTTCTTCTCCGTGCGCATCAATTGGCCTCCCAAACAAGTTCTTTAAGTAATTTGTATTTTTTGTGTGTTTCTCTTTTCTTATTCCCATTCCCCCTGTTCCAATTCTTTATTTATTTTACAGAAAAAAGGTCCCAGTTATGCTAAAGACCTCTCTGAAAATGGAAAACGCATAATGCTAAATTTCTTTACGACGGTCTTTAATAGGTCGCCGAGTGGTCGTGGTCTTGAACTTGAGTCGCAGGTTGACCGCCGTGTAAAGGAGCTGATAATCATTAAATCGGTCGAGGCTCAAAATCCTCCCGGTGGCGTGGTGTAGAGGTTAGGAGAGGGGGTAAGGTGTTGCGTTAAAGTGCGAAAAATCCAATCAAATCGACAACATTAATTTAACGATTTCTCTTAAAAGTTTTACAATAGTTAGATTGCCATAAAACTGTCTATGCACATAGTTAAAACTTTTTATTTTCATCCGTAGAATATAAATGAATTTTTGGGTCTAATTTGAGGCCACGGTAGCCGAATGATCGGATTCATGGCCAGTCTTGTCGAGTTCTGGCGCCACTCAAGACCCGCCGTGTACAGATACTGTATGCACGTTAAATCTGCCGTGACTCACACTTCGCACTTTAGTGTGGTGTGGAAGTTTAGAGAATGGCAGGCCAGCTAATGTGTCATCCTCGTCACTTGATCGAAGTTCTAAATTAAGAGATACGACGCCAATAGCTCTTGTGTATGGCTTCAAAGTTTGGCATTAATAAAAATTACAAATTGATTCTACCGTTAATTCGCGGGATCGTCAATTTAATGTTTAAAAAAGGCTGGATTTTCCGCTATTCAGATCCCACCCCTGGGCAATAGAATCGGAAGGGCTGCTTTTAGCAACGGAACCCTTAGACCTGTAAGGTGTTTCAGGGAACCATTTCACACACTTATAAAAGAATATATCTTATAATTATATTTAAAGTAAATCCACATGCTGTGTGTCGTTACTTTACGTAAAGGAAATTATAAAAAAAAGTATTGTATTTGTTGTTAAAAATTTTCAATGTATTTTTAATATAATTTATTCATTAATAATATTGATTTGGGGTCTAAGTGTTACCTACTCATGCACTTACTGTCAAAGTCTAGGCGTATTGAAATCATCTGCAGTTACATTTCATATTCTGCATATTATTTGTTTTTGTAGCTACGTTGCGGGAAATTTTCTTCGCTTCAATAAATTATTCTAAATGGCATTAAAATATATATAGCTATGTGAGTAATCCTGTGTATTTTACACGAATTCACATCCTAAAATTTAGAAACTATTCTTGCTTAAATTTAGATTTTAATGTTGAAGCTGTTGACATGTCGATAAGTTATTTCCTCTCTTTCATTATAGATGTTTTTCGCACAAATAAAAAAAAAGGTGCATTTTCCATTAGAAAAGCTAGTTTTGCAAGTGTGTTAACGAACATAAAATTATTTCGTAAAACCCTGTATACCAATATAGTAGGTAGTACATATAGAGGGGGGGGGGACGTTTCACTTTTATATAATATTATAATAAAAGTTTAAAAGCTGTACAAGTTATGTATTGCTAAAAAATTTTATTTTTAATGACTACGATGAGCTTTAAATATTTGCGATTGCATAAACTTCATAGAGAATGTGAATCCATTTTGCATACACATTTATAATTTTCTTTTCGACTTTTTTGTGACTCGTGGAATTCCAGGGTTCCTTGGAACACATTCTGAAGACCACTGGTCTAGTTGAATACCATCTCGTAGACATGTCTCTATTTCCTGGTCAGATAAGGCTCGACGGAACCTGCTAACCTCCAGGGTCGCACGATGTTTCTTTCCACCCTCCCTCTAGAATTCATGTGTCCTAATGGAACGTAATTCCTCTATTACTTTTTTCCAAGAAAAAATATTTGTTTTTCTTAAAGAGATCACTCATCTAATATATCTTTTTTGTGGACTCGGTGCTTCAGTGTGAGTAATCATAGCATTCCTTTCCTTTTTACTCATGGTCATGAGTAAGGTAGTACGTTTTATGAACAACAAAAAATAATGTCGAGGTATACACTGTGTATTTTCAACATTAAGAAAATAATTTTATATTAAAATTAATGAATTTTAAGGACACTTTCTATTTTTTAGCATACAAGTAATTTTTTAAACATACATTTTTTTATAACTAGAATTTCTAAACATGCATACCACATGCGTCCTTAAATTTACTCATAAAATCTGTTAGTTTTGTTTGGGTTTTTTTTTTTTTTACTTGTTTAAAAAATGCTTTGTTTTATAATACACCTCACATTTTTGCGATGCACCAAAATCTCTTCAAGCGTATTATTCCGTGTCTTTTCTTAAACTTTTCTAGCCATCCATTGAAATTGAAGAGTTTTCTCTATTACAAAAATGTCCTGAGATCGAAACGGTTTTATCTCGCATTGTGTGTAACCACTTCCAAACTGTCTCGTCGACATCTTTATAGACACATGTTCTTAAACGTTTTGAAAAGAATTCGGAGAATCATAATTTTATAGCTTATCTCGATTTTTTTATGATAAACTGTTTGGAGGAAGGCCAAATTTTAAAGTAAAATCCTTTTTCTTGAAGAATTACATTTTTTCTTTGATGCTCAAGAACTTACGTTTTGACATTTTCTACAAGAAACGAAAGCTACTAGAGTTGAAATTACTAGTACGACTGATCAACACTACAAATGAACAGAGACTAGTTCAAGGACACGGGGACACGAGACTACTTCACTGAGAGTGAAAGGAAATATCGGAAATGTTTCTAGTGAACTGGAAAATGGGGGTTAAAGGTTGGACTTCTTGGATGAAATGCCAAGAATTCTTTTGCTCTCAGCGAGTTAGGCACCTTATAATACCAGTTCAAGATTTATGACCGCAATAAAATGTGTTAAAAGAGAGAGAGAATAATTTGAAATGTCCAGAAATCCTAAAAAATAGGGAGAACAAAAATTGAATCACAAGAAAAAATATTCGTTATATAGAAAATGCATTTCGCTTTTGGGAGGCTATTTTACGAAGAAAATCGTTCTTTGTTCCAAGAGTAAGTTTGATATATAGAGGTCGAGTTGAAAAAATCAAGTATAGTTGGTGGAAATAAACGGAAATACCTATAAAATTATATATTGAATTTCGGATTACTAAAGAAAGATAGCATAGGCGTGAGAGATAGAAAGATAGGTTGGTGTGATTTTAAAATCACGCCAAATAGATCTTTTGCGGCCAGTCTAATGTTAACACAATGTAATGTTATCGTCCCAACTTGAAGAAATTTTAAGGGGTTCTTCCGTATTATCGCAACAATCGCTAACTTTCAAGATAATTCACCAAGTTGCCAACCCCAATTTTGCATGGGCTGAATTGGCAATCATGTGCTTAGTTTCATATAATGTCGCTGTAACGTCGTGGCACAAGATTGAAAATGTACGCTAAGCTAATTATTAAAGAATGCCTAGTTCGAGTCTGTCCGGGGTCTCTTCCTCCGTCCGCAGGGTTCAGTTACGGGAATCTCTCGTCGTAGTCTATCAGGAGTCTTTTCAGAGTCTGTCCGGAGTCTCTTCCTCCGTCCGCAGGGTTCAGTTACGGGAATCTCTCGTGGTAGTCTATCAGGGGTCCTCCCTCTCTTTCCGAAGTCCACTCTTTTAAACTCTAGGGGCGGGTTCACTCCACGCCCCTCATCAATCCCCAATGGTCGACCTCAGGGTTTTGCACCCGGCACCAACGGTCTTGCACGTCATCCATTCGTGCAGAGATGACAAAAGTCCGGTCCCTCTCAAAGGTTCCCGGCGACAAGGGCCCGGCTGACATCTGGCACTTCAAACACCTCGCCGCCGCCTGCAGAGGCGCCAGCATTCAAGACGTACAATCACTGCCCATGAATAGAAAATAATGCAGCGATGCCTGGCCCATAGTGTCCGCCAGACACACCGTCGCCGACGGTCCAGCTGTCTGATACAACACAATACCACCAAAGACACGTGTTCCCCGGCTGTGGAAATGTTTATGAATAGAGGTGCTTTCTCCATTGTGACGACGTCACAACTCCTTCCCCCTGAAAACGTCCATTTCACTGGACTGCTCTGGTCCAAGATAGGATCCGTTCTTATGACTGACTGAAAAAAAAGAATGTCTTGACAATGAGATCAACCAGGACAGCAATCCAATAACAAAACACTCAAAAATATGATAATAAGTAAATCCAAATTTCCATAACATTTTATACACTTCACAATAAAGACTTAAAGTTCTAATCTTGGATTCTTTTCTTAATGTTACATCTCATCTTAAAAAAACTTGAGTTTTAAGTGAATAAGTTAAATCTTAACATTTTACTGATATTACTATACGTTAAATCACACGTAACTACTGTTCTGGACATCTATGTGCTTACACTTGGCTGAGAGACACAAAAAATTTTCAGTAACACATAAATTTTTGTTTCCACCATATACACGCAATACAGTAATATAGACACAAAAATACAATAAAAGGGTAAAATTTATTAATAGGAAATTTTTAAATGACTGCTTATTCCAGTCTTTTTAATCCAATGACATTTCCATGTAACTTTCTTTAATTAAAGTATAAATGATTTTTAAAATTACATAAAAAAAAACTGTAAATACAAACATTTGGAATTATTTGGGCTAAACAACATTAATTTAAAGATAAATTTCCATCTTAGCACTTTGCACACTTTCTCAAATATTTATAACAAGTTATTCCACAATTCATTATCTTTCCCACTACAACGTTGGGTAAAGGGGTAATTTTGGCACTATCATTAAAAATACAATTAACCTCGTACTTCCTCAGCTCACGAAATGAACTCACTACATCTCTATTATGTACACGTAGGAAACTTTGCCACTGCTCTAATTTACCTTTGGTCGGTATGAATTCCGATCTCACACTCCTCAACCCTTCTAATCCAAGTCTGTTTGCTTTACACGATTTTTCCAAATTTGCGCCAAGATGTCTATATCAACCAATCGACGTATAGCAAACTGCGGTAACCGTTCCAAAACCTGAGTAGTTAATTTACATCCATAAGAAGATGCGCATACGATCTTAAACCTCCTTTTTCTAATGTAAATGCCAAATGGCATTACGTATGCGGCATACTTCTGATATCTCAGCATGAGTGAACGACGAAAGTACCACTTCCACAAATCCAGTACCATGACCCACGAGGCCGCGCTTTTCTTCTCTACAAAACCTTCTCTTTTTAACAAAGGCTGAATCTTGGCTCGCCTCACCTGGTTCAAACGCCTATACTTAGTATACGGGTACGAGTATCGATTCACTTCTCTAAACTTAACAGCGGACAATGTACGATTGAACTGCCCCATCTCGATTACACTCACATCCCTAGGATACCCAAACTCCTCTCCCAGAGTATTAATCGATCTCAGGTATATCCAAAAAGTTTTAATTTTAAATGGTTTTCCTCTACTTAACTGGTTATCCCTCTGGATTAAAGAAATCGTCCCGGGATCTGGAGGAAACCTTTCTTTATTTCTATCAACGACCATTCGTAAATAGTTAATTCTATCAGGCGGTAATTTAAAGTGCAGTTGACTTTCCCATAAAACACCCCGAAAGTCAACATCCATAAATAGCTTTACCGGATAGGGGAATTCGGTTTCTTTCTCTATTCCCTCCGAGCTATTTTCTGTAACAAAATTTACAGATTCCGGCCTCCTACGATACAGTTTTACTAAATTTACACGATAAATTGCACTACGATCCCTTTTTCTGGGTAAATCGTAATTAAATTCTGAACTTGTCATTTTACCAGCCCCTAACCAATTCTTATCAATACCCTTTGAATTGGGGGAATCAAACGCATGGTTGATTTATCTCCGACATCTTTCCTAACAACGGCGCACGCGTAAGTTTCTTTCCCTTTCCTCTGTTCCGCTTTTATACTAGCCATTGTAGGGTTTTGAAAACTTTTATGACCTACTGTTAGGCCCACTCCCCTTTCAACTGGGAGACGACTTGCCTCCTTTTTCTCACTGTTAATTTCACAATTCAATGATGCAGGGATAGTCAAACCCTTATCTACTATCAATGCTCGAGAACTTACTCATATGTCCTC
Organism: Trichonephila clavata; assembly: GCA_019973975.1. Lineage (NCBI taxonomy): Eukaryota > Metazoa > Arthropoda > Arachnida > Araneae > Nephilidae > Trichonephila > Trichonephila clavata. Next base: position 17,505 of record BMAO01025344.1, read on the forward strand.
ATGATTTATTACTGGCTGTGCAACCGTCATCACAGCTGTAACACTCTCCTTAACTGCCCTTGACCCCACCTTCCTTTCAGAATCACGAATTCCAAAAATATCGACTTCTTTCCCTTTCTCAAGCCTAGACAGTTTATCCTTCTCTTTTTCTACCCCTCTCACTTCGGACGGGGCATTAACACACGTGCGTTTCACCACCGAGGTGTCACAAATCTCAATTCTAACTTCAGAAGCCATGGCGGTTTTTTCACTTCGATTAACATCCGGATTACTTACCGGCCTACACTTTTTAATCGGTTCACTAACTTCCCTCGACCGATTTCCTGACAAATAACTCTCCTGTGCGCAATTCTCGACTTTATCTTCTACTTTTAGATGAGATTCCTGTTTTTGTAACTTATTCCGGCGTACAACTCTGAATCGTTCTAATTCTCGTTCCCTCATTAGTTTACGCTCTTCAAACCCCTTTAATTTAAGTTCCCATTCCTTATTTTCACGTTCACGCTCAAGTTCCCGTTCCTTATTTTCACGTTCACGTTTTTCTTCCAAAACACCCTCCAACAAACATTCAACTAATTCTTCATTATAGTATTCACTCTGACAAATTCTATTCTTAATTTCTATCTTAGGTAAAGTATTATCGGCTTCGATTCCCATTTCTTTCGCCATTTCTACTAATACGTCTTTTCTTTGCCTTAATAAGTACGCCATGATGCACTAATACACACAAAACCAAACTAAGCTTAATTGTCACAAAAATTATACAATAACTCAACGCACACTAGAAATACACTAGACCTAGACTTAACTATAATTCACAAAAATCCTAAAACAAAACAGTACTCTCCACAGTAACTGTACCAACGAAACAAGTATAACTACTATATACTTAACTATATTTCACAAACAAATATACTAATAAATCGCACATTTATACATCATACACAACTTTAAAAATCTTTCTAGTCTCTCTTTCTAGTGTTTGCTAACTTTACCTAGTACGTAAATTCTTTACTACCAAAATTTTACATACATTAATCATAACAATAATAATAATCAATTGCTGCCCCGAGTATAATCTCAAAGAAAAGACTCACCTTTCTGTTTCGAATCACTGCCAAAATCTATGGCACACCTGGACGGGAATTCACAGCACACCTGGTCGGGAATCACGCACTGAATACTCTTGACTTCCTTCAAAATCTGCCGACGGAAATCAAGGTCTGTTTTCGGCTTTCCTCCGCTTGTTTCTTTCGTTGATTCACCCAACATGATTCGCATACAGTAAAATGGACAGCAGGCTCTCCGGGAATTTTCCAGCAACAGGAACACACTTTAACGATAAGGATGGAGACACCACAGGAATTCAGGAGAAATTTGCGTTGTTTAAAGTTTTTATTTTTCTCGCACACACGGCTGGCATTTTCTCTTTGTTATTTCTTTTTTCTCAAAAATTATTTTAAATAAAAAAGGATTCGGGCATTTAATTAATTTGCCAAATGCCAATCCCACCTCGCTGCCACCAATTTAATTAGCTGTAACGTCGTGGAAATAAATTGAAGGTGTACGCTAAGCTAATTATTAAAGAATCTCTCGTTGTATTCTATCAGCCGTCTTTCCGGAGTCTCTTTGCTCCTTCCTTCGTCAGTAGGCTTCTCTCTCGGAATCTATCGTCGGAGTCTTTCGAGGAGTCTACCTTCCTCCGTCCGCAGGGTTCAGTTACGGGAATCTCTCGTGGGAGTCTCTCAGCAGTCTTTCGAGGAGTCCCTTCCTCCGTCTGCAGGGTTCAGTTACGGAAATCTCTCGTGGGAGTCTATCAGCCGTCTTTTGAGGAGTCTCCTTTCTCTTTCCGAAGTTCACTCTTTTAAACTCTAGGGGCGGGTTCACTCCACGCCCCTCCTCAATCCCCATTGGCCGACCTCAGGGTTTTGCACCCGGCACCAACGGTCTTGCACGTCATCCATTCGTGCAGAGATGACAAAAGTCTGGTCCCTCTCAAAGGTTCCCGGCGACAAGGGCCCGGCTGACATCTGGCACTTCAAACACCTTGCCGCCGCCTGCAGAGGCGCCAGCATTCAAGACGTACAATCACTGCCCATGAATAGAAAATAATGCAGCGATGCCCGGCCCATAGTGTCCGCCAGACACATCGTCGCCGATGGTCAAGCTGTCTGATACAACACAATACCACCAAAGACACGTGTTTGGCGGCTGTGGATACGTTTATGAATAGAGGCGCTATCTCCATTTTGACGACGTCACATCGCCTACAGGTTGCGATAATACGTAAGTACCTTTTAAAGGTACTTATCAACGTCACCAAAATCAAATTTGCGCCTCTCGAATCGCGCCATTTTCCACCCAAATTTGTGTGTTGACTTATTAATTTTTTTCTAATAAAATACCCAAAAATCTTTTTGTTGTTTTGATATGAAGAGAAGCTCAATTAACTATATATATAAACTGAACTTTTTTTTTTTTTTTTTTGCAGTCATGTTATCTAGTATGTACCAAATCTAAGAACTATTTGGGGGGAAAATCCGCAGCGCACAGAAATTAAATTAGTACTTTAAAAACCATTTGAAGCAAATAACAAATCAATTTAGCTTAAGAATAAAATGGAAATGGAAATACTGCAGTAAAAACCTGAACTATCCTTATCAGTGCGAAGGAATAAACTGAAAAAAGAATTTCAATATTAGTTTACTAAAAAGAAATCAATTTCTAACTTAGAATTACCAAAAAAGTATGTTTAATATCGAAGCAAAACTGTAAATTGTGCTTTCAAGCGAGGAAACTCTATCAGAATGTTGCCAAGACTAAAAAACTATATTTCACTTGTTCAAAGAATAATTTTAAAAAAAAAGGATTTATTCGAAAAACTATTGCAATCCTTTCTCCCAGAACAAATAAAAGGGTAACTATGGCAATTGAAGTTAATAGGTTATATTAAAAATTTGTAATAATCCGGAAAAAACCGCGTGGAGCATAAATTTTCGCTTTCACTGATCATGACGTCATATCACCGGAAAATCCTTAAAAGTTAAATTCAAAAAGTCTAGGTTTTATCTCAGGTTTCTTATTTTTGTCTTCGATTAACAATGGGGTTTCCCCCTCCCCCTGTTTAAGGTAGAACCTTGAAAATTATGTGGATGCATTCGTACGTGCTATTTAAATTATAATGTCTGCTGAAAGCGTTTTAAAATGGACTTGATTCATCTGATGTCATAATCACATGACAATACGCTCAACAAATTCTCACGTGTTTGATCGACAGAGAATTTTGGCGGCATTTTCGGATTTGCATCTACTGTCATATAACAAAATTAAATCCTTTCTTCTCTTTAACTTGTTGTTGTTGTTGTCGTTTCCTTCCCTGCGGGAAGGAATGAAAAGTGCCATTGGCTGGGACTCTTTAACTCTCTTTAACTTAAAAAATATATACAATTTTTACTTTTGTGCATTACTGATAGCTTTATAAATATTTTTTTTTAATTTCATGTTAATATTTCTTTATTATTATTGCAAAATTACAATTTGTAAATTCTCGGAACACCTTTCGCTAAATTATGTTGCTTGACTATCGATTCCGGTCGCCAAAAACACCTATTGCTAAATTGACATCCCCCCTCCCCCGTTCTACGCTTTAACACTTAATTTTTAAGTATAAAGGATTTTGTTCAATTGAACGATCCGTAATTTTTTGAAACACAGTGTAGATGGCAAACTAATTACTAAACCTAAAAGTATACAAAAACACAAGACAAGCGGTCAAAGAACAGAAGTATAAACTAAGTTTAAATCTAATACTATAAACTAAAACTATGTTTATATTTAATAACTATGCAAAAAGCAAGACTAGAAAATGTATTAAAGATATTCAGAGTTCTAAAAAAATTTAAAGATTATAAAACTTGAATGTAAACAAAATCGACGGTTAGTACACAACAACTAGTGCAATACGATTAGCTGTTATTGTTTATTTAAAAAGCACGTGACAATCGCTAAAAGATCGAAATGCCCTCTGGCGATAAATCGACCCCTTTGTTGTTGTTTTTTTTTTAAAAAATATCGGAAATTAATATTTTTAGAATTTTATTTTAGAATTTTCAGTTTCCATACTAATTTATTTTCTCAATATTCTATGAAATATAAATCACTTGAAGTATATATATATAACTAAACCTTTTTAAAATTAAGCATTTTATAAAAAGTTTCAAAAGTTTGGTTGAAAATTGTGTGGTTAGCAAACTGACTATTTTTTAAGAATTAAATTAATATTTTGAAAAAAAAATCAATGCTTTTAATATTACTGTCTCAAAACATGAAATTACAAAAGAAAATAACAATAAAGCCACCTTGCAGCTAAATCCTGTATTTTTAAATTTCTCCCCAATTCGACGGAAATGCTATCCATCCAATTGGGAGAGAAAGTGTGGCGGCGCTGCTGTACTTTAGGGTCTACCAAGCGCATGCAACAGGGAGGTTAGTTCTTTAGGAGCATCGGCTCCTCAAGGATCATGAGGATACTTGCAGATTTGTGACACAGTGCGCTGCTCGTGTTTGGATGCATGAAGACCCTGTGCTTTGGACTTTTGGATGGGAACGCCTCCGCATCCCAGGTGAGTCACATTGATTACTCGCTGTAGGAGTGAGAAAAGGAAAGAATAGTAGAGCACGTCTTCTCTCATTCGGAATTTACTAACCACATGCATCTGCATATTATTTAGTTCCGGAGTTGAATGGCTCCAAGACAATCTCTTTCGGATGCTGAAGAATTCATACTGCTTCGGAATGATCTACATGATGTGCCGCTTTCGATGGGCACCTAGTTTCGTTTTTCCATTCCATCTCTCCTCATTATTTTTTCTGTTTATTTGCTGTTTTGGGGAGGGGAAAAAAATAGAGAGCAACTTCTCGTGCAGCGGTTTGAAATTGCGTTATTAATAAAAAAAAAAAATCGAATCAAATTTGTAAAAGTAAAATACAAATGTTTGGGTAAAAAAAAAATTATGTATATTGAGCATATTTCATTCTTGAAAGTTATTTGGGATATATATAAAGGATTGTGTAGAAATACACAGATTTTTATTATTATTATTTAGATTCTTTTTTTAAGTTTTATAACGTAAACATTCCTTGCTTTCATGTCGATGATTTCCAAAGTAGTACTTACTTTTAACTTTTTGTTTTTTCTTGTTTGACTTCCTCTTAGAAGTAATTTGAAAGCGTTTGAAGCGATGCTAAGTCTGTTTAAAAGTGCGTGCCCACACCATTAAGGTGTTTTTAATTGAAGAAAAGTGATGTAGGGCACGTTTCTTCTACCTTGACTACTGCATTGCCTTCCCTCCCTCCCATTTTTATCGCGCAAAATCTTAAATTTGAATGACTGAGGGAAAAGAGTGATGTTGAAATCAATGACTGCTTCAAGGAAGCATTTCCTTGTTTCATTGCACGGAATGTCCCCTTTTAGTTTTAATCTCGGCATCCAAATTTTAATGCACGTATTTTTGGAGTGATAATTTTTAGGCGCGTTTTGTTCAAGAGTCAATCTAAATTAAACGTCAGATTTGGCTCAATCAGTTTTACTAAGCTTTATGCAGCTATCGAGCTCGTGTCAGCAACGCTCCTTTTGTTTTGAATTGAAAATTTTTTAGATGCGTATTGTTTTTTAAAGCCACACAGTACCCTACAAATTTTTTAAAAAAATAATAATGTTTTTTTCTGTCTGCATTTTTTTATTACTTATATCATTGGGAAGCTTGCCAACAAATTTCAGATCTGCTAGCAAATTAGTTTTTAAGATATTTAAAGTTTTCTGAGCTTAGGTTTTAGTCTCGGTTTCATTTTAAAGCATTTTTCCACTCTTAAATTGAATTAATTAAAAATATTTTTGAGCACAATCAACTCTTTCAGTGTGAAATGGTTATTAATTTCAATTCTCATTACTAAAATTTTTTCTGCTCGATTATTATTGAGTTTTTTTGAGTTCTCATAATTACTTAATTAATATTGATTTCAAGGCCAATTTTTGTTCAAAAAATAGTATATATTTCTTTGAAGCTTTTTCATTAATATTTTCCTGTTGTGAAAATGCCACGAGCAAAGCTTTCTCAGGTTGCTATGAGAAACAATACTTAATAGAGATAGATTACTACTGAAAGACCAGCCCTTCACTGTGCTGTGTGTGTGTGTGTGTGTGAGTGTGAGTGTGAGTGATATTGCAATAAGACTTCCGAATACAAGTATTCTGACTACAAGTATTGCAAATGAAACTGAATATTTCCCAGATGTGCCAAACTACATTATATTAAACATATAGTAGTAGTACTATATTATGGTATTTTTCTTATTGGGCAATTTTAAAACTTGCTAAACTTTCCCAATTTAAAATTAAAAAATTTAAATTTTAGGCACAAACCTGGTGGTTTTTATAGCTTAAGTTAATTTCATTATTATGTTGTACATAAATGATTTGTGTTTCAAAACTTTTGTGAAAATATTTTGTTAAGATTAGGCTGAATAACCTGTCGTCGTGACAAACTCTATCAATATTGTGCAAAAATATATTTTGTATTAAAAAAAAATGTTTTCTGTCATAATTGATTGAAATATTGTTTTGATATAGAACATAAGTTGAAAAATAACATATTAAAAAATTAGAGCTTTACACGCATTATAGGTTTTTGTTTTAAGCCTTTACAAATTTAAAATGCGTTTTTCTCAGACTTTCAGTTTTGAACGTATAAGTGTTTTCTAATCCCTAAGGTTTTTTTCTGTTCTTCATAGAGCCTTGAAATTTTTTGTATATACTCAGAAACGTATGTTCTATAAAAGTTAATATGGATTTAAGGCTGAGATATCTAGTATTTTTTTAAAAAATGCTTAAGTTACTATTTTAAAAAATTTCTCGTGTTCTTTCTAGGTTTTTCTAAAAAAATAATTACTAAAAATCAATATGTGAATAGATTTTCAAATCCATACTAACTTTGTATGTGTGTTTCGCAATAATCTAAGAAACATTGAGCACCTTAAAGGACTAAAAAATTTTAAAAATTGAGCTTTTTATAAAAGTTTGAAATATTTTCTCTCCTGATTTTCTTATAAGTTTCTTCGCATCTTTAAAAAATGACTTGGTCTGTGTGAAACTGTTCGATAAATTGAAATAGGATTTCAGATTTTTTAAAAAATTTTTACTTTATTTTAAAGGTAGATTCCCTTATTTTTGATGACGAAGATAATTGTAACTGTCCGATATTATCTAAACTTTCTTACAGAGATCCCTTTTTCAACAACACAAGTTGTTCAATTTAGGAATGATTTTTTTCTTCTCGAACTTTTTGAACTACAGGGATTGATAAAAAGCAGAAATAGTTTTTTTGTATCAAGTGACTTTATTTTTTACAATGCTTTAAAAAGAGCATACATTTTTTTTTGGGGGGGGAGGGGATGAATACCTTTCTTAATATGCAGTACGAAGCCAGCTAATTATATTTTTTCAAATAAATTACCTTCGAGTAATTATATTTCGTTTTACACTCTTCGGTGCGCCGCAAGAACTATAGAATTTTGCTCAAATCCGGACAGTATTTGTAATTATTTTTATGACAATGTAATTTGCGTGTGGTGCAATAATATTTATATTTAAAAGTATATCTATATAGTTGGGCCTCCATTTTACGAACCTTTATTTAGCGAATTTCTCTATTTTGCGAACATTTTCTTGGAATCAAGAACATTTTATGATTTTCTTCGTAAAATAACCTCCAAATAGCCAAATGCAATTTCTATTTTTCCAACTTTTTATCTTGTAATTCGATTTTTCCTACTACTTTTAACATTTTTCTGGAAATTTCGCATGATGAAATGATAAAATCATTTGAAACATTTCGATGTGGATTACAGTGTGAAACAAATACACCTGATGAAATTGCATTGTAAAGATGCGAGGCATACATATTATGAGAGAAAACATTCTTCAAACACAAAATTAACGGACTTTACCAGTAATTGAATTTAAGGACGCATGTGATAATGTATGCTTAAAATTATTGTTCGTAAAATAATATATGTTAAAACTTACTTGCAGTCTTAAAATTAGAGAATGTCATTAAAATCCAGTAATTTTAATAAAAAATAAATTTTTTTAGAGTTAAAAATGTGTAGTGTGAATTTCTAAACAATGTGTTTTCCCCCCTTGAAGATTTTTTTTTTATGAGTAAGATATTTAAAAAAATTGACAAAAAAAATGTCAATAATTATTTTTTAAAAAATGTACAGTACTTGTGAATTTAAAATTTGTTTTATGTGGTTTGTGAAGCATATTGATAAATGAATCTGTATTAACCGAATTTTCCTTGTAACGAAGTTTTTTCCGGGATTCAGCGACTTTGTAAAATAGAGGTCTGACTATATATATATGTAGTATAATAAAATGAACTAAAATAATAAGACAAAATTATACTACCCACAAAACTAAAAGATAGAAAACAGATTCTAAGAATCATAACTAGAAATTAAATGGTAAAAATGAATATTGTACTAGATTTGAATAAAAATATGCATAACAGGAAACAGAGGTAGAACTTTTAAAATGGAAGAAACCAAAAGAGCCTATGGACTAAAATAGAGACCTTTTATGATTTCTAAAGCTGTCGCTGAATTAGGACCAGTGAAATCAGGGTTAAGTATACTTTATGGATCCACCTTCCCCGTACAGGAGAAATTTTCGACATAATAGAAAAAACGGAGCCATTTTGAAAAGTAAGGCCTAAAACTATCACACATGTATTTTGCACCAGACAGTAAATTAAAATTAAAGTATGAAAAGAAAGGTTTCCCTCAAAGAGATAAATGTAAAAAAAAAAAAAAAAAATTTTTAAGGAAAAATTAAGCAAAAACTTACATGTAAAAATGCAAACCAAATGTGAAATAAAGACACAATGCATCTTTGTCAAACATCGCGTTCCAAATGACGTGTTAGTATTGAAGCGTAAGCACAGAAGCAAATACAGGGGCGCCACCTAGATCGTTTTAATAATCGTAATTAAACTAAGCAAACGATAACATTGCAATTAATAAATAAAATAGGAGATAAAATAACAGAAATATATTTAAAAATTAAAATGAAACAAACAGAAAAAAAGAGTTAAGATAACATAGAAATATATTTAAAAATGAATTTACTTGGATAGTTGTAATCCAAGCAATTATTGCAAAATTGGTTATAATTACCTTGTTTTAAATCATTATCAGTAACTAAATCATTGTTTCTTTTTATAAAATTTAAGATAATTTTTCTAAAAATAGATAGGTGTTGGTTTCTATTCCAAATGGCATTTTTATAATGTTAAAATCGAAAGAGTCTCTTTTATCAAAAATATTACTAATTAGTAGATTGTTCTTAACATTTAATTGAAGGTCTAAAAAGTTTGTTGACTCATTATGTTACTTGCATACCCACCTTGCGGAAGACCTTTAATTTGCTGATAATAAGAGTTATTATGAAAAATATAATTTTCTTTTAATACTAGTTGAAAGATATTTAGCATAATTTATTAATTTATTCAACTAATATTTGTTATAAGCTATTTTGAGCATCTTAACCATGTCTCCTACATCTATGGAGTTAAATAAATTTTCAAAGTCATAGGTGTGAATAGAGATAATTTGTTTACCTTGCATATACTTAATATATATCTATACAATTTCTAACAATAATAGAATTATCAATATTATCTAATGTGGATTGAATAATATTTTGTGGCTTTTTGTCCGGATGTGTAATATAAGTTTTAAAGCCAGTCGTTATAGCTCTAAATTTAATAGGATTTTTATGAAATTTTAGAGTTAGGAAAATATGAGGGAATTGAATATCCGAAATACGTAAATCTAGTTTTTTTTTTTATAAAAAGCAGAAATTCGATTAAAAATTTCTCTATTGCTTGAATTAGATTTTTTAAAAGCAGTGTTATTTTGAAAATTTCTGTTTAGCATATCAGCATAAAGCCATTTGCAAATAATTGCATAATTTCCCTGGGATTTATCAACATAAACAATAATTGAATTCCTTTGTAGTTTTACAATTTGATGCTTAATATTTTTGTAAATTAAATCACAATCAGTTTTAGTTAATGTTCAGTAATTCACTTAAGACATTGCTTTTAAATTCATTGAAAGCTACAATAGGAAAACTGTATTTAATTGCTAACTTTGTAATGAAGTTACTAATATATATATATTTATCCGCTTATGAGGAAAATCCAAAAATTTCTTGAAAAAAAATTGTCCGCTGCTAATATTTTAAATATATTTTAGTATTGTACCCGATCCAACCCCAAGAATGCTACCAGAAAATTATTGCGTTGTTCACGAGGATTTCAAAAACAAACTTTTGAATGATAAACCATCCCTCTGAATATCAACTGTTTGTAAAATATTGCTAGAAGTGAAGTATCTCTCCAGGTTGTTTACATTCCTCAGGCCGCAGAAGCTTCTGGTAGGGGACATCTCGGGAAGGGACAGGTCTTGCTGTTGTCTCGAAACTCGTTTTGCTTGCAATCAAGGTTGCCAGTCGCTCGAGGGGGAAATGTCTCCCCCCCCCCTTGCGCGTGCTTGAATTCCCATCGCAACGTAAGAACATTTCGTATGCGTGAGTCGATTTTCCATTTTTTTGTTGTTTCCTTCGCCCATTACGTGATGCCGTTGTCATTCTGAGCTTTGAGGTGACATTCCTCAGCGCTTCATTCATTCGTCGTTTCTTTTTTTTCCTCTGTCGAGTTCCGTGGATTTAAAATTGGTTATCTCTATTCTTTCAAAGAAAAGGTCAAATTCTCCATTCACCTTATCCCTCTTCTTTAAAGCAGTGAACGATGATTTCTCAAAATATGACACAAAACTTGTACAATGAAAATGAATAATCGATTTTCGTTTTCATAATTCATGTGGGTTGGTTATTTCCAAAAACAAATAAATAATAAAAAATTTACCCCTTCATTGCTGAATGAATTAATACTTTTAGGCTAGAGTCGCCAACCTTTAGCACCTGAGCACTATAGCTATATTGTCACTTATTAACGTCTCTATTGACATTCATCTCACTGAAAAAGAAATTGACGAGAAAAGCAAGAAGAAACCCACAAAGCAGTGTCAACGAACCGAAGTCACCAATTTATCACGGTTGCCGACTCTACTATCGCTGGTACATCTCTGCAAAAGTTGCTAAAAATTCACTTAACTGAGATGGAATTTTGCTATATGTAGTAGATAAATTTTAAAATATAGTTTCATCGCGATATTCCATTATTCGTTTTATTAATCGTCAATTTTGAAGCCGAATCTTCACATAAAAATATGAACATCCCACTTTTTCTGCTGACCATCCAAATTATTTCATGGACGAAGGCCGCTTTTAGTTATTCAAGCATTTACCTTATGAATATATAGATTCAATTGAATAGAAGCCTATTATTTCACTCAGTCCTTTTTTATCCTCATTGGTCTTTAGATTGTTAACCTATTGAAGCAATATTAATTTTTAGCCTTCTGTCGGAAAAAACAATTAGTTTCATCCATATCGCTGTGAAATTTTTACAATGTCGTGTTTAAGGCATTCCAATTTTTCCTCTTGTTTTGAACGGGTTGGTAACCTTATTTTTTTCTATACAGTCTCAAAAATTCTGCAGGTTCTCCTCACTTTTCAACTATCAGTTTTTCTTTTATTGTTCGTTTCATTACAACCCTCCCCTTTCTGTCTTCATGAATCGTGTCTGTGTTTTATTATGGTTAAATAAAAATAATTTTTGAAAAGGTTTTTAGCCCCTGCGAATTGAAAAATCGAATAAGTGATTTAATGAGTGTTTTGGTAAATTTTCTGAATAAATGCTCGATAAATTTTTGCTTCACCTCAGAAGGACATTTTGAGTTGAATTGACTTTTCCAATATTCCTCAAATAGGGAAGTATTATTACATTTACGGTTGCGAATCGAGGTCGCAAATTAGCCTTGCAAAAAATAAAATTCTCCCTGGTAATGAGGTTCTGCCCCCTGGCGGCTTCTTTCTGAGGTCACATGCGACAAACCCGTTCGTTTCTTTTCCGACCGAAATAAGTCTGTTCGTTCTGACCCACAATGTACAAAATATGCTAATAATAGACGGTTCGCGTACAACTGCTCTTTAGATATTCAACTTATTTTTTTCTATGGGCGTTCGAGTAATTTTTCAATCCCTGTTACTGATGGTGTTGAGTTTGCTGGAGAAACTCAACTTTAAAATTACCTCCTTTTTTTAAAAAAATGTGTGAAAATCAAAATTCAGCTATTTGTGTTTAGAATTCTTTTTTCCTTTAAAAAATATCTTGCTTAAAAAATGAATGTATCGTATTCAGTACCGGTTTATCCATTGGGCGCTTGGGTCGGGCGTCCTGGGGCCTGAAGGGGTCCAGAAGGGCTCCGATAAACTGGACTTAACCCGATTTTCTGATTATAAATTTTGATCCTACCGTACCAAGGGGGCCTGTGCACAGTGCCACTATATGCGCCCAGGTCCCGAAATGAGCTTAAATCGGCATTGATCGTATTTTATATAACCTTCATTCAACGTTACATGAAAAGCAAATGCTGGCATTGAAAGGAAAAAAACTATGATAAATTGATAAGATTCACAAGTGAATTGCGTGGTAAAATCTGACATTCATTCATCTGATAAATTTCATGGGTATGGAATGATTTCTTTTTTTGTTTACTTATCTCGCATTTCCTTTCATTCATTTTCCCTTCCTATATTATTTCTGTTTTGATACTGCAAACGCGATAGTGTTGGTATTAAGTATATATATATGTATTTGGATTTTCGTGGAATTCAAGTAAATTCATTCCGTTAAAGGGTTGTTGTTACCTGTGTCATGCGATCGACAGTGTGAGATCGAGGCGAGATAGATGAAATTCCACATGGCTAGATTACGTCTGGCTGCGTTTTGGCTGCAGCTTTGAGTATCATGCAAGTGGCAGCACGTTTTGGTTTCGTTCCACTCGTTTTGGGGAGCAAACCTCAGGTGCCGGTCGTGACCACCAACCTCTTGAGGGTGCTTTTGGTTTTTTGGATATTGAAAGTGCGCCCATGCTGCATGTCGAACGATAGACCTTATAACAAATGAAATGACGACGACGCAGTTATTAATAAGACTCTCCGTCCTCCTTCCCGACGAACTCTTTTCCTACTTTCAATATTCTTCTTTTCATTCACAGAAAAGCGCCAGGCAAGGATGGCATCTCTAATAAAATGAGTAAAAATATTTCCCCATCAGACTTATATTCTTATTAACAAATGAAAAAGTTGAATCACTTTCCAGCTAACTGGAAAGAAGCTACTATATTCCCTTTCTTTAAGCTTGGTAAAAATCCTAAACTTGTTGATTGCGCTACAGACCTATCCTTCTTCTTTCAACTCTTGGTTGAGTGAATCTTTATTAACGTCGAGCGAGGGCTATTGGGTGGCCGCGGTAGCCAAGTGGTCAAGGTATCGGATCAGGGCAGGCATGTCATGAGTTCGAGCACAGTGCCACTAAAGACCCGCAGTGTAGGAGAGCGATGCACGTTAAATCTGTGGAGAGCTCAAAATTCCTCCCGTTGGTGTGGTGTGGTAGTTAGGAGAAATGAGTGCCAGCTCAGGTGTCGTCCTCGTCCCTTGACCATGGTTCAAAATGACGTGGTCCGTCACCAAAAAACCCTCATGTAGCTGAGCAGTGCGGTGTTAAAATTCACTCACTCACGCGAGGGCTATTGGTGATGGACCTCGTCATTTTGAACCATGGTCAAAGGACGAGACCTGTGTGTTGGCACCCCCCTCCTCTCCGAACTTCCGCGTCAATACAACGGGAGGACTTTAAGCCTCTACGGAATTAACATGCATCAGCTCCTATTCAGCGGCACTAGGTTCGAACTCATAATCCTGGCTATGAGTCCATGACCATGACGTCTAGGCTTCCGCGGCCAAACTCTCAACTCTTGGTAAAATAATTGGATCAATTATTTTTAAAAGACTTCAAGCTTTAATGATGATAAAAACATAATTAACCTTAATCAGCATGACTTTACTAACAAATTCTCCATTGGGCACCCACTCATCAGATGATGTCCGAGAAGCGAAAGCTTTCGATTATGTCTGGATTTCACTTTTATGCTTGTACATTACTAATCTGGGGAAAATCTCCCTGAAAAGAAACGCTTACTGACAGAAACACAAAAAGACCTTAACAATAACTTCGTCTAGCAATAAATACGACTGTAATCAACAGTACTATGAACACCTTCCTCTCCACCTCACACCAGCTTTGCCAGACGAAATTATTTAATACGCCAAAAATATAATCCTTAAAAAGTGTCGGGTAGCATCACGAGTAAAAGGACTTAATATTCCTCCCTCAAAATTATTCCGAACCATACTAATAAATAAAGTACACTCAACTCCTTTTTTTATACGGTGTATACATTCCTTGTGAAAAAATGAATTCAACATATTGTAATTTTGGGGATATGTTCCATAACTTTAAAAAATCTTGTAAGATGATAAAATTCTAAATATATTACCAAAAACTCTTGCAAAAAAAGTGATAATGAAATCAATGTTAAATATTTATTCAACAAAAGCAATTCATTTTTTTTACAAAAAAATTAAAATTAATGTACAGTGAAAATTGAGTCTATAATACGTACGTACAACAGATAAAAATTAAAATTGAAAAAAGGAATAAAACTACTAATTAACAACTATTCATCGCTCCTTGATAATAAACGCGTACGTTTATTACGAACTGGATCAATAAGGCTGTCATCAGTAGATGTGTCAACAACTGTCGGCTTTGATTCTAATGAAGAATTTTGTTCGTTATTAAGGGCCTCTGTTGCTTTTTTTGTTCTTATGTCTAAGTTATGTTTCTTTTTGTTCTAATTAGCAGCTGTTTTTGTGGTTTCTCAAGTTGCTTAAAAATTTTTGATATCCTGCTACACATGATTACGGTGAAATTTCAGGACCATGAGTAAAATGTTGTTCCATATTTGTAGCAAATTTCAAGCCTTCGCGAACCAGAGCAGCTGTTAATAGCTGAACTTCACTTTCGCTATCGCCGACTTCTTTCTTATTTTTAAACTATAATAAATTCGATCCACATCCAAAGGGCCATCTAGCATTAATTTTTCAATGTCAGTCGTTTGCATGATGTTAAAATCTTCGCCATTTGTGAAAATTATAATTTCAGAACACACAGCTGATTTTTTTCAATCCCTACTATTATGTATATATGCTTACTAAACGTGAAAGTTTGCTTCTACTTCACGCAAAAACAACTGAATGTGTGGATTTTAATGAAACTTTACAATAATATCGCTCAGAATAACACATATTATATTATTTATTCTGATATTGCAATTAGTTAAAAAGATATTAATTAAAAACCTTAAAACGCGTAATTGTTTTCCACCTGTGTGTTGTTTATTCCACCGAGCGTCATTTCTATTTCAATGGAGTGAAGTTCTGACTTTTCCCACGTTTTTAAAATAACAATCTAATTGTTTTTATAAAACTCAGACAAAAAAATTGCAAAATTGGAAAGATAATTTATTTCCCCACGATACGGTATAAATTGTTTTACAAAATAATAATATTTGTATTTTTTACGATTTTTTTTAAATAAATGAAAATCGATGCGTTTTTATGATAATGATTTGTAAATTGTTCCGTATGAATTTCTCTTCGCGTAATAAATTGATATACTACACTAAAAAATTTCATACTTTTCTCTTTTAGAATCTGTCATTTAAAAAATAAAATAGCAAAAACTTTTTTTTACGATTTTTCAGAAAAATTTCAAAATTTTAATGAAAGATTTAATAAGTTAGTCATTTATTAAGATAATCGCGCGAAACTTGTTTTCTATGTGTAGACAAATATTATCCGTAATCTACGCGAAGATTGAAAAAATTGCTTATACATTATGAATTTTTAAAAAAAATTATGTTTTTCGTCTAGTACGGTTTTTGCGAGAATTCATCTATGTAGTATTTTATTGCATTTTTTTTGTTTAAAAATTACCGTTGTTTGATATCAATGTGTGAAATTTCGAAACTTCAACTTAAAAATTATAAGCCCTCAAAATAATGAAAACTTTAAAAAACATTCGCAAGATTTTGAGTGCTTTGCGCATGCGTGACAGAATTACCATAGATTCACTCTGTTTATGGTTCTGTTTAGAATTGAAAAGGGGAGGGGGTAGCTTTAAATGATGAAAGATTACAGGAATTTCCCTGTTTTATGCTCTCTCATCGCTTAAGTTATTTTCTATGAGCTAAAGCAGATTCCTTTAAAATAGCAATGGAATTTTGTAATTTTGAAAATTTCTCTCCCTTTTTTTTTATATACATAAAATTATTTATTATTTATTTTTTTTTTTGAAAAATGTGCATTTTCTTTTCTGGGGGGTAAAAAATTACAACGAAAAAAATTGTGAAAAATATCAGTAATAATTAATTCACATTCGTCATTACATTCCCTTACCAACCTTTTCAAGAAGAGTGCCACTTTCTGATTAAAAAAAAGTTATGCGTGCCACCTTCAAACTTTTCCAACAAACAAAAGAATATGAAAAGGTGAAAAATGTTACTTATATGCCTACTATGGAATTTTTACGCAAATAGCACATCTTTTATGCAAGTCTAAGTAATGAAAATTTTAAAATATTATAATAAATAAGACAAAAGTAAGAACTTAAGGTGACTGCCTACGTTAACCTATTGTTAATTTTTTTCCCTTTCAGTTTCAATCCGTTAGGTTAGGTATAAAATAAAAATGAGTAACCAGAAAAATTTTATTCTAAATAATTATTAAACAGTCAGTACATCCTTAATGTGGTTTTTCAATTAGTTTTTTTTTTACTTAGTATTCAATTTATTGTCTTTTTACATTAGGATTGCTTCTCGAAGAGGCTAACAAAATCGGGTTGTTTTATAGGTGTGCATCAGTTTCTCTTTTTTCCAAAATCGGTACAAAGAAGCAAAAGTGTGTTCACAAATGAAGATACATGATCAATCTGGATTGGAAAAGAACGATCTTTTCCTCGTAATCTTAAATTTAAATAATTCAAATGTCTTATAGTATCGGTTAGAAACACTAAATCTCAAAGCCTACATCTTCGTTCTTGAGAAGCAAGCACTCATTGGGCATTCTTCCAGATATTTTAAAACACTCTTCCTCAAATTCCGGAATCTCACTAATGCACTTCCTTTGGAAACCCCAACGCGCACAACAATGAAGGAGTGTTGTCTACATAATAATTTTCTATTGTAATTTAATTAAGTGTATTTAAAATAAATTTTGATGTTTTGTTTTGTCTTAGACAACCATATTTCAATAAAAAGGTAAATAATAATAATAATTATTATATTTTCAAATTTTTTAATATTTAAATAAGTTTTCTCGTGCCACTCTTACAACTTAGTCGTGGCACACGTGCCGCGGGTTTGCCACCCCTGCTCTAGGCTGTTAATGAAAGTCATCCTTACTCGCAGGCAACCAATGAGAGCAGCCTTTCTGCTCTCTCTCTCTCAAGCAGGCATTTCAACCACAAATCTTAACGCCATAAAGAGTTACTTAGACACGCCCTCCAGACTCAATCGCCTCAACTAATTGTCGTAACGCTACTCGTAGTATAAATCCACTTTTGTCTCTCCAGCATTACCAGATATGGGACTGAGAGTTCCCTACAGATGCCATCAGGCATTTACAAGCATCCGTGCCTTCTCCGGTATTCTCTTTGGCACAGCAGTCGGTGTTACTAACCACTACCCCTCTCTGTTAAAATAGAAGATTGTAAGCTCTCTCTGGTATGGCACGTTTTGAAAAACTTTGTGTTATTCAACCAATTCGAATAATAGAGCTTCAAATGTGCCCTGTCAGAAGAACAGCTCGATATGTATTAGTCAATCATCAGCTCAACGGCCGTTTTTTGTTTTTGGAATAGCATATGTTTGCAAGTACTAGATGGCTAATAAGCCTTTAACACTCAGTACTGTATTAACAACACTCAATGAAGTGTAAAAACATATTTTTTAACGTTTTTCTCAAAGACCAGACATTTACACCATCAACTTTAACATCATTTACGCATTGCGTTTCTTGAAATCGAATTCTTCTTTAACGTCGTTTGCAAAAAATAAAATGGCCATTTTATTTTAACTACCCTTTGAAATATATTGGTACCAAACGACTTTTTTTAATCAGGTTTTTTTAAAAAAAATTTGCATATTTTGTTTATTTAATAAATTTTTCTTTTTACTCATTTTAATAAAAGTCTTGGAATGGATAGTTTTACAAATGTATTTTCTATTACCCTGGTGTCCAAAATTAACGTTACAAACATAAATTTCCTGCTACTTCAAGAAATCGGTCAGCATTTTCTTAAAACATATATAAAAAGAGCAGAAGTAAGCATGATATCTTAATTTGGTAAGTTTTGATCGTTAAAAAGAATTTGTCATTTTGAATGTGTGAAAAATGTTAAAACCGTTTTCACGCTAAAGTCTTGAATTTTGTGTTCAGAGAGAGAGAGACTTGTGTATCTCACTGTGTGATAAGCATTAATTTGTGTCAATTTTGTTAAAATGAGTCCCTACAATCATTAAGGTGAGGCTTTGAGGTGGAAAGCCGTTGAGTGGATTGAGGGAGGATATCTCAAGCAGAAGTAGTCCCAAACCTACATATTTTTCGAATGGTGATATCCTGACTGGGGATACAATTTCAAACTACGGGTACTATTGTTAGAAGACCTAGACACTTTCAAAAATCACAACACCTATGAAAGATCAATATTTGACAATAAATGCCCGTCGTCACAGACATGACAGCTAAGGAACTTGATCAGTACTTCGTTGCTGCAACTGGAAAGACAATTTCCAAACAAACTGTTTACAGGCGCTTAGCTGAGCAGACCCTTTATGCCCGACGGCCAGTGGCCCTCTTAACCCATCATGGAAAAGAGCTCTCCTTCTATAAAACCAAGAACATGTGTCTGGGGCAAATCAAGAGTGAGGCTGTTCACTTTTCGCTGTTGAGTCCAGGTTCAGTACCAGTAATGATTCTCGTAAGTTGGAGACAGCTTTGGGCTCGTCACCATTTTTCTAACATAAGAGAATCTGATCGATTTGGTGGGTGTGGAATTCTTGTTTAGGGGGGAGAGGCATTATGTTAGACGGCCGGACACCCCGCTACACATTTTTGATACAAGTTGTGTTACTGCACAGTGATATAAAGATGAAGTTCACCAACTTCATGTGAGACTGTTTTGATTAGCAATTGGTCAGGATATTATTTTTATGGGCGATAATACGAGGCCACCCAGAGCTAATCTTGTTGAAGATTTTCTTGACGAAGAGGGTATTTACCGTAGGAATTGACCTGCAAAATCTCCTGACCTAAATCCTATCGAGCATGTCTCGGATAATTTAGGAAAACGCGCCTGACGTAAAAGCATGCATTTGTAGAAGAGTGGAGTGAGTGAGTGATTTTGGGGTTTATTGGCGCAAGAGCCGATTTCGGCTATACTGCGCCAAACATTTGTTTTAATATCTGTGGTCTAGACGGGAAGAGAGAAAGAAAGAATGAATTGAATGACAAGAAAGAGGGTCGAAAATAGAGAAGGATCACTAGGGTACCCCGGGTTCGTGAAGCCCGTGTTTACCAAAGACAGTAAACCCCGTGGGTAAAGATCACTAGGGCACCTCGGGATTGTGACACCCGTACTCGCCTAAAGAAGGTGAGCCCCCTGAGGGGTGTAGAAGAGTGGAGATGAATGTAGTATGAGAGTTCGTTGCAAAACCTGTATAGCAGCAAGGGGTGACCACATATTAGAGTTTCAGTTTTTTAGCGTATTTTGGCTTTTGATATAATTTGCATTTTATAAGAAGTAACACTTTCATCGCAAGGGACGAGAGAACTCGTCTTCCAGGATCTACAAATAAATCATTAGAGTGAAAATTGCTATGGGTTGCAATTCATTATTATTATTATTCAAAGTAAAATAAACTAGTTTTAAAGGAATTTGTATTTTGTTTCAATTGTGTAGCACTGCTGACAGCGGCGCTGATTCTTAGCACAGAGGGTGGAACAAAGGCGCGCCATTGCTGCGATGAAAGTGTTCATTAGTTAGCTTAAATATTCTCAGAGCATTAGAAATGTATATACAAAAATTTATCACAAATAAAAAAACTATATGCAATGATATTGAATTTTTTTTCTGTAACTCCAATGTTGGACACCGGTGTATAGTTATGTGAATGCTACTATCTTTTTAGAATTTTTCACCCTAAATTGAATGTTTAGTTTTCGATACATCTTTTTTTACCATGACCGCGGAAAAGTGCAATGTAAAAATCTAAAAAGAAAAGCGAACCTAATTTTGTACCGACACATCACGAATGTGATTCTGAAATTATATTAGACTAAGATGGATCTTTTTTCGTCCAAAAATTGGGATGTAATCTCCAAATGACGTTCTGTGAATCAACATCTGGATAGTTTCTTGTTCGTCTAAAGCCATTTGCCATTGAGCAATCGTTTGTCCTATGTAGTTTATTGTTACGTCTGGAATGTACGTTCTCGGTTGCAAATTATTGATTTGTGAAATATTTCATAGTCATTTTCCACCCAAATCGAATCCTATGACTTCGAAAGCGGTGTTTCTCTTACTAGAACTTGTCGCAGCGAAGGCCTTTTTCAAGGTATAAAAAGAGTATCAAGAAATTTCTCTAGTGAGCCGAGGGGTCATGGCATGCAACAGGATATTGGCGTTATTTTTGTCGAACAATGGGTTCGAGTCCTAACCGTGTATCGAGGGGGTTGATGTACATTAGTCTCCCGACGTTCAGTCCTCAAATTGGTTCGAGTGGGGCACCCTTTCAGATGTTGATTTCTTCGTCCAATCATGGTTCAGAATCACTAGGTTTCCTTTTTTTTCACATTGGACCTTTCTGTTAGGTAGAAATGGGGAACTAAAAATCGTTCAGTGAAAAGTGAAAGCTAGCTGTTTAGTGTTCATTCGTGCAGCCTTAGTCGATTATGAGAATTGAATCGCCTTAATTTTATTCTTCAGAATATTCGGAACATTTCTGAACATGTCTCTGGATGATTCGCGTGTCAGAGTGATCGAGGAGTGTGACCTTCACGCTCTGCCTGCCACGACACACTGACATTGTCGTGTGACTCTCACTTTGGAACAATAGAACCCACTTTCGCTGGGATTCTACTCAAAGGAACGCATTAGCCATCGAAACACGCCTTCCCATTAGCGGTGTGGCCATGTCGGGAAAAAAGTTGCACTACCTTTATTGGTACAAGACTATATTTGACCAAACAGCACTAAATACTTCTTAATTTACGAAAATCGTGTAACTGTATGAACGCAGGGAAGGGCAATAAGAAAAGAAAAAAATTCCCCACGACATGCTGGTATGCGTAATCCAAAGACATGGCTGGGGAAAAAATTTCACTTGGGTTCCGAGGAATCCTTTGATTTTGTAGAAACAAAAATTTTATTCTTAGTAATATTTATTATCTTTTATTCTGATGACCATAATTAAAATTTTATTAAAAAATGGTGGTGACATTATTAAAGCCAGTTGTATTTAGGATTCTCTTTTTAAGTTTATCATGGTTGAATAATTAGCTTAAATTTAAATTACTTTTACTACATTCTTCATATAAAGGTGGAATTTTTTGCTAAAATTTAGGCACAAAATAAAGTTATTTTTAATGTTTACTGGAGAGTGAAATGTCTTTCCAGGGATTTTTTTCACGTTATTTTTCTAGTGGTAAAAAAGTTTTCCATTTTTGTAACACTTGATCTAAATTCAAAAATTCAAGCCATGTACAAAAAAAAGTCAACACCGCACAAGACAAAGTCCTCCCCGCTGAGTTCTTCGTTGCGGGGCTTACCTCAAGAATCGGGGGGGGGGGGGACCCTTCGCGTGTTCTGTAATTTCATCTGGGAATGACGTTTCGAAGATAGAGATGGGATGAAATAGAGCGAGCCTGCTTCGATCAATATCACTAGATCAGAAGAAACTAGGATTGCCAAAGAAAGTATTCAACATCCAGATGATAGAGCACGCAAAAACGTACAGTATTACAGGGTGAATTTAGGTATTCTCATCGATCCTCGCCTTCCTTTTGTGGGGTAGTCCCAACTTATGGCGAGGTTATTTGTATAGATTTCTGTTGACATTAAAGAGCCGACGTCAAACGAAGCGATCTCACTTTAATGTTAAAAAGGTTCTTCACTTTAGCTCTCAGCTGTAGTTGCAACGGTGAGAGGAAGCATTTATCGAATCACATAAATATTCTGATAATTAAAATATACTTGAATGAGTTATTTTAGAGGTTATCGGGAGAGTTGGCAAAAAAGAATTTATTTCGACTCAGCTGCGCTAAAACGAGCTCGAAAAAATATCAGCTATGGTAGATAAAGCAATCTACTTTTGTTTCGTGAATATTGGGGTTTGTATTTTAAATGTAATATTTTTCTTTTCTTATAGTATTGCTTTATTTGCATTGAGATAAACAATAGTGAGCCCAAAGTATCGTTATTAAAAATATCTGTTTTATAAGATTTAAAAGAAGCATATTAAAAATCATTTCAAAATGACACGTGATTAGAAGACTGGAAATTTCTGAACCATGATAATGTTTTAGTCATGTCAGCTGAGGTTGCATCCTCATACCCATTGGAGCGATGGAACAATCAAACTGAAAATATATGAAATGTCCTAAAAACTAGAAAAAATGCTTAAAAGTAGCAATATATCATCAGCTTTCTGTTTTTTCTCACACCAAAATGTTCGCTAAAGAATTCTTGAACGAGCGAACAGAAGTCATAATTCATTCTGAAGCCCTCGGTTAAAGAATTTTTTTAAGAGCATAAAAAGAATAATTAAAACAACCTTCTCATATAAAATTTTAAAATAATGACGAAGAATGAAAGTAAACATGCATGGTTGACCGTTCCTAACAGTGTCTGCAACGGATCTTGTTAGAACAGGGGTGGCCAACCCGCTGCACGCGTGCCACAGTGTGGCACGGTGGGGAAGTTGTAACAGTGACACACGAAGACGTACTGTGAAGAATCAAAAAAATTTGAAAGATCATAATAAATAATAATTTTTTTACAATTCTATTGAAATGGAGTTGCTTAAGACAACGAAAAAAAAAACCCTGCAAACTTTGGATCAAAATAAATGAACAAAATAATACATGAACAAATGTTATGAACATAATAAAATAAGTATCGCTCAAAACTAGCAGATATGCGCCTAAAATAACCTAATTTTGTCACCTTCAAGAGCTTATCTTAACATAGATGACTTGGTAAAAAAAAAGTAGAGAAATTCAATAGCCACATTAAGGAAATACTGAGTGTTTAATAATTATTTAGAATTCAATGATTCAAGCTACTCGTTTTTATTTTATATCTAACCTAACTGTTAAAAGGTTTTCTGCAATATAACCTAAGTTTGTTCCTTTATCTTATTTATTATATTATTTTTAAATTTCGACACCATAGGCTTTCATTAAAAAATGTACTATTTGCATAAAAATACTATAATAATCCTATAAGTAATATTTTGCCATTTTTTAGTATTTTTGTTGTTGTTGTCAAGTTGGAAGTGGCACGCATAATTTTTTTTTAAAATCGTATTTGCACTCTTTCCAAAAACCTGTGCTAGAAGATGACATTTCATCATGTAAACTTTTCTGTGACCGCATCAATTGGGGTGTTATATCATTTTGTTCCATCACCTCTTTTTCAGCCCCTTCCTTCCGTCCCCAACGAAAGCGAACTGGAAGGAAAGGGGTCTTCTCTTTCATCCCGAATGAAAGGGAGGGAGTGCCACGTGGTTTTTTCCCCGCAACAGGTGTCCCCGTTCCTTGAGACGGCATTCCTTCCTCACGTCACTTCCTTTTAGAACTGGTCGGCCATTGGCTGACGACCTCAAATGGTATGTGTGACGTCACGCTCGGGTTGCTCGCTGCACACCTGTCGCCAACATTAGTGCCAGGAAAACCTTTAAATTGTGCCAAGGTGATGCTATTTAGTTGCATTCGATCTGATTTGTTGTGGTTTTGGTTTGACATGTTCAAAATCACACACAACATTTCTTTCCACCGTGTCTAAACTGTTAATTAATGTCGATCGTATCATTAAGAACCATGAAAGAATGTCATTCAAAATGCTAGAAAAAATTCTTATTTTAAATTTTTTGTCATTTGTTTGTGTGAAGTCTTGCAATAGATTTAGGAAGGTATCGTCTTAATTTGAGATCGAATTTTGTGTTCGTTTGTGGAATAGTATTCAAAAAGAAATTAATCTCCCAGGAAAATTTTCAGCGTCTATTCTGATATTTATTGCATCCTTTACAAATTCTTAAAATTGAATCTGCTTGTCTGATAAAAAAAAAAAATGCTTACATTTCGTAAATAAATATAACAATTTCACAAAGATAAGATTAAATGAACATGGATTGGAATTGATTATTTTAAATGGGTACTTAATGTACATCCTGAGTATTGATTCGTTAACCCATTTGGACCTTGTAAGGTTTCCGGAGTGATTTCATTTATTTTTAATAAAGCTTTGGGTTAACTGGAAAAGGATGTCTCCTGTTACATTGTAAAGTTTAAATAACGATATCAAACTTGGAGCTGTCTGAAGCCATTTTAGATGGACTAATCCTTACTTTCAATTTGCTGTATTTCTTCCAAATTAACGAAATCGACCAAGGGGTTGGGCGAGATATTATTTGATTTTGGTTTAATCCATAGGGGGGTTGTAATGAATGCGATATATTAGATCCATGTCAGAAAAACAATGTTTTTCAGAGGTATGTTGATTAGGCTTCATTCGCATGTTCCTTGCTTTGAAGCCCCAATTTTGGAATTAGAATCGGCAGATATTTCCCCAACATTTTGAATGAATCCTTTTTCTATGGTGCGATAGTGAATGTGTTCAGGGTAGCGTGATAACATTTTCCTCGAAAACGAACGCGGGACAATGGATTGTTGGAACAGAAATGTTGCAAGTGATTTGGGAAGAACTTTTTATCATCTGTGGATATCGCGGCTAAAGATTCTTTTCATTCTTACTTCTTTTATGACCGGATGCATCAACAAAACAAGTCGAATCGTTGACAAATTACAAGGTAAGAAGAAAATAAAGCTTCAAAATTCTTTCCACTTAAGTGAAATTCACAGACTTTTGAAATGAAAGAACTGTGCAATACAGATTGCTCGGAATATAATCCTTGTTTCATTCTTTAAATTTTTTGCTCATGAGGGTATTATATGAGGGATGTGTATCGTTAACATGAACGCAAATAATTTTTATTCGCATCTGACTTAAGGATACTGCAAGGTTTTCAGACAATTCTGTTGAATATCAATTTTTGATTACTTCAAATTGAGCTTCAATGTTGTAGACCTTTTGTGTAATGTTCCTTATTAGCCTAGAGTGAATCTCTGCTTCATTTTATTGAAAACCATAGTGAAAACAAGTTGAAACATGCAGAGAACAATAAATTTAAAGTCTTGGGCTTATACTGAATAATTTTTTACCCCCTCCAACTGCCGATTAAAAGTTACGCGGTTCGTTCCCCGGTGCCACCGTTTTTCATTCATGCGTGCGTGCGCGGTTTATTGGGGGGGGGGGTACAAATTTTTCTCTGAAATAAGTAAATCCTTCGCAAATACTGTCAATGATCATTTTATTGCTTTCGGAATAGTTGTACTGATAGCAGCGCAAAGGAAAGGATCGGATCGGCGAAAAGACGGACCTATACGTCCGGGACTCACTGATTGAGTGAGATTGATATTATATACGCGGGTGGCATTTAAGTGATTAAAAAATGAATTACTTGATTTTCTTATTATTTTCTTACACGTTTAGGAAATTTTTGTTGCATCATTTTTATTTTTAAACCTTAATAATAATTATAAAATTTCACAATTTGTTGATAAAAACAAGTTTCAATATTATTCAGAAATTTGAGTGTAAAAAGTTTGTAGAATGCATTTTGTAGATTAAAACATTATTTCAGATTTTGGTAATGATAGAGAAAAACTTTTTTGCAAAAACGATTTTTATATACAACAAAACATGGCTGCGAATTTTTCTGATGTTGCAGTCAATTGAGACTCGAAATGCGTCTTCAAATATTTGACTCGATCAGTGGCAAGAATTTCGTTTTCGATGTAATATTGAGGCATCTATTACAAAATAATAATAGAATATCATTTATTGTCGTTATTTCTCGATAATGCACACCTTGTACAATTTGTGTTACATTAGGTTTGAGCGTAATATTAAACTGCTTTAGATGAATGCCATATCCAGAACTGCGTTTTCTGCCAGAAGTTTTTCAAACATTCACAAGCAGCAGCTTTTTGGAGATTAGAAAAATTTATGGTTTTCTATACATGTCGTAAAAGGGTATGATATTGAACCCGGAACTCTTTGACGCTGAAATTCTGATTGGAAGATAGTATAATGACTTTATTTTGCTTTTTTTTAAATGAGTTCCTTCTAAACTAACTAAGGAAGTTTTTATTCTTATTACAAATCTACGCTGCAGCCCAGCCAGTATTGTGGGCGCCTGTTATCTAGTGGGCTCGGGTTCGAATCCCGAATAGGGCATGGGTGTATCTTCGGGGGGAAAAGTTGAACCTTCGCCTGAAATGGATTTCTGTCTCGAATGAAACGAACGACCACAAATCTATGCTGAATAGTGGATGGTTTGAAAAGATTCAACTCGTTGAATGATTTCAAGCATTCAGTGGCTCACAATAACAAAATATTTATTCTCAATATGTTAAGAAAAGATTACCTAAGAAAGGAAAGAGAAAGGTTCTCAAGGACGTGGCAGGGTCAATTTCGATTTTCAGATCCCATTAGGATACACTATCTTGGAAGAAGATTCTACCGATGTTTTTGCTGTCCACGAGAACCTCAATCGCTCTAAATATTATATTGACTGATGTAAATAACAGATTTCTTAAATATTCTATTGGATTTTTAAAAATTGTCCTGTTTTGATTTATGACCCAAAATTCGTATGATTTTAAAAAAAATTGTGCGCACTCATTTTATGATGGACTGTCGTAGCTCGTTCCTGGTATTTCTGTCCATGTCTGTAGTGATGGAGAACCTTATAAGTCAAACTTTGAAGTCGTGTAATTAATAAACGAGCTGTCATCCCACGCATCGTGAGGACAACTTTCATCTGTGAACGGTAGGATTTCAGTAGCATCGGGACTCGAATCCATGACTCAACAAAAATAATCACGTATAACTTCCTGGTTAGGGTGGCCACTTTTGAAGATAGAAATTTTGCTCAAAGTCTTTTAAAGTTGTATCAGGTTGCGGTAGAAATATATGAATAAGTTTAAAATTGTGTGTACTGTTGTACACAACTGTGATCAGGACCTTGGTAGCCTTGTGTACGAACTCGTGGCCGGCGTGTCAGGAGTACGAGCCTGGTGCCATTGAAGAACCCCCGTGTAGAGGGGCTGTTGCATGTTAAATCTGTCTGGCCGTTGGTGTGGTAGTTAGGAGAGGGTGTGCCAGCTCAGGTGTCATCCTCGTCACTTGACCATGGTTCAAAATTACGCGGTTCGTCGTCGAGTGAGTGAATATTGACGTCGCACTGTTCAGCTACACGAGGGCTTTTGGCGACGGACCTCGAAATTTTGAGCCACAGTCAAGTGACGAGGACGACACCTGAGCTGGTACCCCTCTCCTAACTACGTCATCATCCCAACGGGAGGACGTTTGAGCTCTCGACAACGTGTATCTCGCCCCTACAAGGTGAGTCTTCAGTGGTACTGGGCTCGAACTTTTGACACACCAGCCACGAGTCCGTTGCCTTGACCACTAGGGTACCGCAGCCGGTCCGTGGCTGAATAGAGCGACATAAATATTCACTGGCACACAACTGGGATTGCTTTTGTTCAGTAAGACAAATGACTAATGGTGTTTATTAAAAAGTATTTCATGATAAAGCGATAGAAAAGAGCAAAATCTGGGTAAAAACACTAGCATTGTTAAGACTTGTAATGTGATTAAATTGGATTTTTTTTATTGTTCTGATTTATTTGAGCAATTAAAAAGTGTGGTTGGTTTTTATTTTTTAGTTTGGGATGATCTTGTGAAACTCCTTCCGTTTACATGTATACCATTCTCAAAAGTACTGAAAGAAGTTTATTAAATTGTTGATCCCCCAGTATCTTATGAATCATCTGTACCATGTTAAGTATTTTTATCGGTAGCAAGCCTGTAATTTTTGTCATATGAAAAAGTCTCCTTTCCGCTTTTCCTCTATATTGTCTGAAAAATATTAAGAAATATGATAGACTCGTTCCCTGTTAGCCATCAATTTGATTTCTCTTGGAAAGCAAATGTCGCCAAGTTTGGAAATGAACTTGGCGTGTGCGGCAGCCCTGCATTCGGGAATGTTGGAAGAGAGAGGATCTCACAACAATGCGGGAGCAGAATTCCGTTTGATCAGAGATGCTATGGATCATGCAGAGCCTGTGCGCCTGCCTCAGGGGATGGATACGCCCAGAGGGGGAGAGTGCAGCGGTAAGTCATTCAGGGGCCTCTTTACGTTTCGATTTATTGTTTGCATACAGTGTGTTTTCACCACCCCGCCCAACTCTTGTTCATTGTTTCATTCACTACGTAGAAGTTATTGTCCCTTTTTGTGTTATTTTTGAATATCGAAAATGTTCCAGTCTTGTCTCCTTTCTCTCTGAAAGTTTTATTTCACTTTATGTTTTCTTCTTGAATGTTGACAAGTTTGTGTTGGATGAAATCGCAGATCATGTATTATAATTTCTTCACAATGTGGTTAAAGTATCGTGTTAAATTCGATTAATTTTATTTTTGTATTTACTTTTTTAAAGACTTAATTTTTTTTTATTGCTCTCGCTAAGTTTCGATATCAGCTTGTGTTTCAAAACAACCTTTATTCTTCCAATGAGAGATATACTCCTTTAAACTAGAAGGAATTTGGATCACAGTATATCTTGGAAACAGTGGCGTTACTGCGAACATTTGGGCCCCCTGCAAAATCAGGTTTTGGGTCCCCCAAGTTAGATTTTACAAAGGGTAGGTACTTAGCGGCAGTCAGGCTTTGAGCCCCCCCCCCCCTCGCGATGCGGGGGTGTACGTTACGCCACTGCTTGGAAAGAATGACAGAAGTTGAAATGGAGTTGATTTTAATTTCTTTGTTTTTGAGTATAGCTTCCATGGTACAAATTTATTTTGTGACAAAAAATAGATTATTATTTAGCATAATTCGCTATGCCCTGGTATTTATGCTTGTACGAGAATCTAAAATTGTTTTCATCTGGAATTACTGAATTAAGCTACAATCAATGCTATATTCATTGAAAAGTGTTTCAAAATTGTGCGAGAGACAAAGCTAATTCTGAAGAAGTTGTCTAATTTGTAAGCTAAATAATGAAAAGCTATTTTAGGGAACCAAAAGCTAATGGATACAATTCGTTGACTGTACGACATTTAAACTGCTTTGTGAATTAATTTTTTACAAAATACTTTCAAAGAATTTTTTATTTTGTCTGACAAAACTGCTTTTTTTTTTTCAATAATTTTTCAGGTAGAATTAAAATTGTCCTACTCTTCAAAACAAATTATTTTTCATTATACAAAAATGTTATTTTAAATGCAATTTTCTGTATATAATGAAGAAAGAAACGAGTTGTCCTAAAATTTAATTTTCTTTGGTATAATGGCTTTATGTGTGTAAATAAGATTAACATACATAAAATCCATAATAATAATAATACAAATATTTATAAGCCTAAGTATAACTAGACAGATTAGCCACAGTAGTACAAAATCAAACTCTTCGCGTTAGGAACCAAATATATACATAATACCCAACTCTTGGTTTTTTTTTCTTACGATATTGAAAAAACACGGTTCACCAATGTACTTTTTTACACGAAATTTGTGTTCTTGCACGAATCTTAACCACCTGAGAAACAAACAAAAAGAAAGAAAGAAAACCCAGTCGCTAATAATAGAGTTTGTATATAGGTTGAATATATAATAGAGAACCTGCTTCCCGCAGGGAAGCTTAAGCTCTTATCATGGGAAAAATGGTAGTTTCTTGGGTTCGGCTTTACCTTAGCCCTTTGCTGCATTTAAAAATCATAAGAAATTAAAAATTAAATTTAACTTGGTTGAAAAAATATTTTTAAAGATTAAGTAAAATACATAAGGTAATAGAGTTTGTAACAAAAAGAAAAAAATCCAACTGAGGCCGTATAGAACGAAATTCTTCATTTGAATGAAAGCTGACAGTTGTTGACACATTTACTGATGATTGACACTACCTTATTGATCCAGTTCGTAATAAAAGTACGAGTTTATTATCAAGGAGCGATGAATAGTTGTTAATTAGTAGTTTTATTCCTTTTTTCAATTTCAATTTTTATCTGTTGTACGTTCTTGTAGACTGTGAATTTCCACTGACCTCTAATTTGAATTTGAATTGTAATAAAAATGAATTATTTTTGTTTTGTAAAAAATTTGTGACCTGGATTTCAATATTACTTTTTTTGCTCAGTCATTTGGAAAAAATATTTGTAGTTTTTTCATCTTACACCATTTTTAAAGTTATGGAACATATTCCCAAATTTAATGTATGTCGCATGTATTTTTTGCACGTATTTCCATATATTTTGGGTGTGGTAGTTAGGAGAGGGGGGTGCCAGCTCAGGTCTCGTCCGCGTCACTTGACCACGGTTCAAAATTACGCGGACCGTCCCCAAAAGCCCTCGTGTAGTGGGACGTTAGACTCGCTGAACAGTGCGACGTTAATATTCACTCACTCCATATATTTTGGGACGTGTAAAAAGGAGTTGATATATTTATTTGTCCTTGTAAAATGGCCAGTTTTATCGCTTGGAAAAAAAGCTTTCCTTAAAGATACATATTCCATTTTTCTCTATTGAAAACATTACATAGTGCTATTGTGAATATAATTATGCTGATTAAAAATGCTTTCATTTTTAACTATAAATAATCTACTAATGAATGTGTAATGTGTTAAGAATAGATCGTGTGAATTCACTAGAAACAAGTAATAAAAAAATTTAGGTCAATTCCTACTTTGGTCAACAAAGAAAAATTATATTTTAGCTAGTTTTTATTAAATAGTTACAAGTAATAGAAATATGGCATATACATATGATAGAATCACAATATTAAGTGACAAAATAGAGAGCGATTTTCATTGTAATTTTCCTTTCCAAATAAGGTGTTGGACTATTTTTTGTTTTGTTTCTTAGTATTCATTTATTAATTAAATTTAATTATTCTAATAAAATAGTATAGTGAAAAAAAATAATAATTCTTAGAGAAACTAGGCTTTCCCAAGGGGGATTCGAATCAACGACCTTTGGATTCGAAGTCCAATGCGCTATTTATTGCGTTACAGGGACACAACGAACTAGTTTCTTTTCTATGTATGCTGTTGGGCTATTATTTTTATTTGTTATTATTTATTCATTTTTTAATTTAATTAATGAATTAATATTTGAAAAAAAAACTGTATTAACATCAAGTGTCCTCCACTACTAGTTTAACAAATGTATTTAAACTTGAATACATGAACAGAAAGTATTTTTTTTAACGATTGAAAATTTGAACAAGATATACATATATAGGAAGAGAGAGAGTGAACTTATTGTAGGAATTGTGTGTGAAAAAGAAAGAATTTTCAAGATCACTGTTTATTTTCATTTGATTTTTTGCTTCCCCCCCCCCCTCTTAATTTGTCAACGTCTGTCATCAATTTATGCTTTTCAGTTGATTACGACGTTGAGTCTAATCATCAGTCGTCCAGGGTCGTGGTTTGATTTCGGAATATGCGATATGCTTTGTGTTGGCTCTTATCAAAACATTCGACTACTAATTTTAAATCCATGTCTTATTAAAAATTTTATTTTTAAACTCCCTAACCATTATGAAAGTAAATAATAGAGGCGTACCCATCTTGAGAAAATTTTATTGTTTAATTTACAATTTTTCACTCTGTGCACGAACAATACCAATAGTGTATGCATTGCAAATATATTTTCTGGATCTGTTTTTATCCCCTCATAAGGATTAATAATTGTTCTGTAAACTTATTTCCTTAGAATTGACGTCAAAGTTTTCTCATGATAAAACTGAATTGAATCAGAGATGTTTTTAATTGCAAATGCAATCATTTTTTTTTTTTTTAAATAAGTGTCTGAAAAAAATTTGTAATTTTGATGCATCGAATGTATTTTACTTTCTTTTTAAGTTTATTAATAAAAGCAAATAATAAATATGCATAAAACTATCAATTAAGTCGGGCTCTATTTTCATTTTATACGTGTTAGAAGTAAATTTCTACAGGTGCAAAATGGGCGTATACAAAAAAGAAAGAAAAAAAGGAGGAACACGCGTTCTCAAATGAAATTTATCAACCCTTTTAAAACATTGGGTGGAAGGTCGAATGATGATCGCCATTTTGTGTAACTCGCACTTGGCTAAGCAAAGTGACGCTATCTCTTCATCAGATCTATGGGCATGAAACTGTGGTTGTGCATACAATGTGGAGGGTTAAAAAACGACATCCGCTTGTCATGGAGATTCTCTTGAAGAAGTAATGCGCATTGAAGGATGGAAATGCGCTGCATGACATCGTGTGGAATGCGTTCATTCGCTTATTTTTTACGAAAGTGTCTCTTCGACCCAGTTGCCGTGAAGAGGTGAACCCTTGTCCCTGAGCCATCTCGCTACAACGGAAGGAAATATTTGTTTTTTGTGCCTCTGAGCAATTAAGAGAGAAGAAATAATAAGGCCCGCTTTTATAGTAGCAAGAATTATCGCAGAAACAAAAAGTTGACATTGGAGTTAAAAGGCATCTCATTAATGACAAACTTTTTTAAAAAAAAAATGCTACCCATAAATGAGTTAGACTATTTCATTTCACTTTTTTTAAGATTACGATTAACTCAGGATGAATTCAATACATTCTGACATGATAAAAAATAAAAATGCATATTAACACGGATATAAGATATTTATAAATGTATCAGTACGCTAAGAGAATTTGATAACTAATTTATCAATTCTAAATTAAAAACAAATTTAGTAATTACTAGTTTGTCATATTTTCAAAATATAATACATATCTTGATAATTTGTGCAATTTATAATTAGCTTTGTAGCTTTAGCGTCGAAGTACATTATTATTGCATTCAATCCATTGCTGTTGTATGAGGGGGCGCGATGAAAATTGGGTCGCAAAGCCTTAGAAGCACTTGCCTACTCTGTAGCCGGCTCGGCTCTTCTGAATCAAAATCTACAGAAATTACCTGTGATGTTGCGATTTTAATGTAGATTTTTCAGAAGACAAATCAAACCCTTTAGTTGGTGTTTTAAAATCAAAATTGAAGGCCTTCTCTCATTAGAATTTATGAAGGCAATGCAGAGTTCATAATTTCAAATGAGAGCAGGAGAACCTAATGGCAGGTGGGATAACGTAAATCTTTAATTATTTTTATTTCCTGAATGGAATGAAGAGGAGAAAGATCATTCCAAAACCGACAAAGAGCAACTTGTGCATGTTATTCTCTTTAAAATATCCACATAAGCCCTAAGTATTTCACACATCCTGTTTCCAGTTCCAAAATAACAGTACTTGTTAGGAGATCACAAATATGCATTGCATTAAGGTAATTCAATAAAATTAGAAATACATTCGTTATGGAAAAAGCCACCTCTATTACTATACAAGATTCCATTTAATGCAACCTCACTCTTTGTAGCATTGATCTCCAACATCATACACATTATTTTCACAGACGAAAGCACATCATATATTGGTGTTGTCCCCCAAAAAGTGTCAATCACAGGACTAACAACTCTTATACTGTCGACAAAACAAGTAATATAAAAAAAAAAATTTAAGTCAATTCCTACTTAGATCAACAAAAAAAAAATTATTTTAGTTGCTTTTTTATAAAATATTTACAACTGATATAAATATGTATATACAAATCACAACATTAATTGGCAATTTATTTTTATTATCATTAAAGTATCGTATTGTCATCCAAAACAATTGTGTAGATAAAATTTCAACTGCATGCTTTGAAACGTGAGGGGAAAAAAATCTTTTAAAGTTTTGACCCAAGTCGCTTAAAATGAAGCCAACATGGCTGTCTGCAATTCTTTAAATAATTAATTTCAGATAACTAATTTTAATTAATTATAATTAGATTATCGTATTGTTACCTAAAACAATAGAATAAAAAAAATTCAGCTCAAATGAGCGCTTTAAAATGTGAGAAAAAACCTTTTCAAGTTTTGATACATGTCGCCAAAATGGTCCCTAAGTTGCCAAAAATGATGCCAACGGGGCTGTATTTGTAATTCTTTGAATAATTAGTTTTAACCAATTAATTTTTATTAATTATAATTAATATGCTGTATTGTAATCCAAAATAATCGTGTACATAAAATTTCAGCTCAATTGAGTGCTTTAGGATGTATTTTATTAACGGGGGGATTGAAAATTTGAACAAGATAAATTTTTGAAAGAGTATGAATTAATAGTAGAGGGAATTGAATTAAAGGGTTTTTAAACACGAACTCGGTAGCATTTCATCGTTGCTTCAGCGTAATCGTAATATTAGCTAAAATTGCAGCAATTTCAAAAGTTTGAAAATGATTATATTCTTGTTCGTCACTGTCGTTTAATGATGTGGTCACATTAGATTTCCAGCATTCTAAAACAATTCCAGAAGGAATAAAATTAATCCCAGAATCAACAGAAAGAGAGACGTTTCTCCTACTTTCTTTTATACTTTGTGTTTGGACATGAAATGAGATAATTTCGTTTGAAACATTCGATAAAGTCTGTTTGTAAATCTCAGAGTGTAGGACCGGGACCATTTCTTGGCTGCAAACTGATTTTTAATCTGGTTAATTTATATTTTCTTCTTTCCTTCAAGATACACGAAGTTTCGCAGGATTGCGAACCAATTGCGGCTTTTCTGTTAACCCTTTACCACCAGAGGAACAGATTAACATGTAGTTAAACAGTTTTTTATACAACACACACATGATGGGTTTCAACATCGTGTCTAGGATTCTATTAAAAACTTTTAATTCAACCATTTCACCCCCTCCAAATTATGGGATTGTCCCTCCATAATCGACGACATCTGCTCTTACCCTAGATATTTGGGCGCCTGTGTCGATGGCAGCTTGCACAACTTCTTGCTCACATTCGACGCGAGCAACCTTTAAATCCGCTGCAGGTGAACCCATTTCCAGCAGCAGGAGAGAAATTCACTTTTCAATTTTAATTAGTATTTGATGGTAATGAAATTTTAGGGCCAAAAAGAAGATGGGGGTTTTCTAAATGTTGATATTACGAGAGACTTTACTTGAAATAAAATTTTCAAATCAACAGTTTTTGGAGATCCCTCCAATTCACTTAAAACTAATTGCATCAAAGGAAATATAGGTAGTGAACAACATTAGTAATTCTGTTTAGTAATTAGTAATTCTTCTTCCATTGGGTAGTGTACAACATTAGTAATTCCGCAAAAAACCATCTTTTCTGTATGGGAAAGGATTATTTTGATTATGGTTTATTGAAAGATTTTTGAGGGGCCCTCGCCTGTGAAAAAAATCGCTATAAATTATCCTCTGAAATGTGTTATTTTTACTCCGTTGTGTTTTACTTCACCTCCAAAAACTTTTAAAGGGATAATTTACTAGTCTATTCGCGTATTTTTTATTTTGCTAAGAAGCTCTTTAAAAATTGCTGGATCCTTCTAGTCTTATCACCTGTGTTGTTACATGTTTACAGGTATAAATTACGAATATTCTTTAATCAGTTTTAGTAATTCATCTATTATTTCAGTAATTTGCTCTAGGTCGGAGCCCAGTTTTTATCCAAAAATTGTATTTAGATGAATGCAAGTGTTAAAGCGCGCTTTATTAACAAAAATTCGAATGCTTTATACGAAATGAAATGTGATTGTTGGCGTTCCATAACACGAGCATGTGGCCGCATTCTTCAAAAAAATGTATCCAATCAAAAGAGGAGGCTGTTCCTTTATCAATATTAACATAGTTTAAATTAAAATACATTCGTTTTGACGAATCGCTACTTATTTTGTAATAGATTCTTCATGTTGGGGATTATTTTAAGGACGCGCATTGCCTTTTGTTACAAAAATCATAAACTTTTCTGCGTTGTTCTTTCACGAAAAGGTGGATTATTCACCAAAAAAAAAATAATAATAAAATCCTTTTATATCCTTCTTTTCTGTAGAATGTTTTTTCTTCTGTGTCTCGCATGATAGACTTTTTGGCATTGCTCCAAGAGCACGCACACCCTTCGACTCATTTCGAGAAGTAGTGAGTGAGTGAATATTAACGTCGCACTTGTTCAGCTATATACACGAGGGCTTTTTGGCGACAGACTTCGTCATTTTGAACCATGGTCAAGTGACATACGAGAAGTAAAAAACTGCATGTCGTGCCTTTTGCAAATGTACAGTCTTTTTACTTTTAAAAATTGATATTTGAAACAGAATTATATATAAATGACAAAACGATATGAATTCATCGACTAGGAGAAAACCTTTTTGGACATTTTTCATGAAATTTAATTGTATTAAAATAATTCTATGACGTCTTTCTCAGTGGTCGCGGTAGCTTTAGTGGTCATAGTCACGGACTCATGGATGACGTGTTGCGGGTTCTACTTCAGGTGCCACTGAAGACCCGTTTTGTTCGCCGTTGGAAAGGAGTGCCTACTCAGGTGTCGCCCTCGTCAGTTGACCGAAGTTGAAAATTGCAAAATCCGTCTCCGATGGCTCTCGTACTGCTTCTCGAGAGTGTGTGAGATTCTCGCTTTTTCGGAACCTTTTATTTTCATACTTTTACACAGATGTGTTAAATTTGCTCTCTCATTTTCACATTTCTGTTATATAATTCGATTTTTTTTTTATAATCATTAAATTACATTTGGGTTAAATCTCATGTATTGAGTAAGTAATGGAAAATACTTCGTAGAATAAAATACTCTCTTCACTGTTTTCCCGTCGAGAGCTTTTAAAAATATTTTCTCGCCAAGTGTATAAAAATAATTCTTCGACATTTCTCAAAGTGAACTTGTTTCGATAATTAAAAAGCAGAACGAGTAGGAAAAAGTTAAATTGGTTATTTTTTTCTAATAAGGCTAAATAAAGGCAGCATTCCCCATAAAGCATCGTTTGGTGTTCAAATAAAAATCTTGCTAATTGGAGGTCGAGCAGCAATGCAAGACCCAAGGGGAAACTCCTTCAACCGGAACGACGAAAAATGAAACGAGGAGTTAATTGCTCTCCGCAACGTGATCGATCGGAATGGATCCTCAACTCTGACAGAAAGTGGCTGCTCTCTCTTTGTCCCTTTAATGAGCTCCTTTGACAGAGGCAGTATTCCTTCTCGCAGCGGTAAAAGCCGTTGTGTTTTTTTTCTTCCTTTTTTTTTTTTCTTTTTCTTTTTTACACCTTTGATTCAAGTATTTCTTTGTAATTTTTTTGGCAGATTTACTTTTTTATATTAGGAAAATGATAAATATTTATGCAACTTCTCCGCTGACTGACTCTCCCGAGCATAAAAATAAATTTAAAAATAATAATGATTTTGATGATGATTGTTTTTTAAAATTAAAGGAAGATAACTGCGTTAGTGGGGTCACAAAAGGATGATCAATGGAGTAGATGTTTAATTTACTTAGGTGCAATTTTTGTTGTTGCTAATGCCACCTGTCTGACGTAGTCAGATCGAGGCCCACGAAATTCATCATGACATCGGGCTAGATTGTACGCCTGTCGTTAGCCGTAGATTTGAGCACCATTAAGGTGACAGTACGTTTTGGCTCGGTTCCACCCCAATTTTGAGTGAGAACACCCTGGGAGTGGTCAGGGGCTTCCCACCTCTCTTCGCCTTCCACCCATCTCACGAGAGGACTTGAGGCTCGACGGCTATTTAGAGTACCCCCATGCCGTGAAGGCACTATACATTCACAAACATCCATGCTTTCTCCGGGATTCGAACCCAGGCCCTACGGACAGCAGTCAGCGTCGCTAACCACTATAGCAATTTTTGTAACCTGTTTGAATGAAAATGATGTTGAGACATTTCAATCCTATTTTAGACCTATTAGTTGGTTATTAAAGTCTCTCTCTGAAGCAACAGGTTTAGCCGTGGTAGCCTAGTGGTCAAGGCCACGGACTGGTGGTTGGCATGTTATAAGTTCGAGCCTAGTACCACTGAAGACTCGCCGTGTAAAGGGGACCGTTGCACG
This sequence comes from Trichonephila clavata, assembly GCA_019973975.1. NCBI lineage: Eukaryota > Metazoa > Arthropoda > Arachnida > Araneae > Nephilidae > Trichonephila > Trichonephila clavata. The sequence goes on from BMAO01025344.1 coordinate 55,977, forward strand.
TTAAATCTGTCTTGACCAGTGACGCACACAGGAGTTTTTCAAAGGGATCAGAATTCCACCGTTCTCGTATCAGGCTCCGCCGCCCAACATATTCTATGGACTTTGTAGATTTTCGGGTACAAAAAAAACAAAAAATTAATTATTGAATAAATAATTAGCATTAATTAATGAAATTAATTTTAACAACAAATATTTATTTAAATTTTACGTAATATATATATATATATAGGATTATAATCAATCAGGAAAAAATCAAGGGCTTTGGGGGGGGATCCGGACCCGGGGACCTTTGCGTGCGTCACTGGTATAGGCTCAAACGTCCTCGCGTTGCTATGATTGTGGAAGTTAAAAGAGGGAAATGTCAACTCATGTGTCATCCTCGTCACTTGACCATGGCTCAAAATTATGAGGTGAGACATCAATATCATTTTAACTGCAGCAACATGAGGGCTATTGATGACGGACTTAGTAATTTTGAACTATGGTGAAGTAACGAGGACGACACTTGAGCTGGCACCCCCTCTCCTAATTTCCTTACCACTCCTATGGGAGGACGTTTCGTGCATTGATCTCCTCTACACAACGGGTGGTCTTCAGCGGTACTAGGCTCGAACTCATGACAAGTCAGCCACGAGTCTGTGACCTTGACCGCTAGGCTGCCACGGCCTCCCACTTCTGTTGGGAAAGGACTTCGCAAATTAGCGGTTTCCGAATTCTGTGTTTTAACATAATTACAAGCCTCTTAATTTCCAAGAGTAAAGGGTAGAGTGGTTAAAAATTTCAATGTGCTTACGTAGACAGTCAGACCCTGATGAACCGAAACCTTATTTAACGAATTTTTCTTTTCCCCGATTAAAAGGAAAGCAAAAACCCCTATTGAATGAATAATAAACCCCAATCAAACAAATTATTCTTACAGCGAAATTTTTTTTAATGTGGATTAGAAAAAATTGGATTGTTCTTCTCAAACGACATATGCCGGAACAAAAAGACTTGTTATAAGCAGCAAATTTCGATGGGAAATGGTGCAGACTTTAGGTGTAAAGAAGTGTAACCTGTCGTGTAAGTTTTAAATGAACATTCTTTATCTCATCCCACACAGGAGGTAATTTACCATTGGCTCCTGTTTCTTGAGAGGCTTATGCGTATGTAGAAAATTTTTCTTTTGAAAGATTTGTCGGAGCAATTCTGATGCAGAAATGGGTAATGAAACTCGTATCCAAACTTTTCTAATGCTTTCCATTGTTTGGAAACATACCTCATGCGAGTGACTGAGTAAAGATTTACGTCGCACTGTTCAGCTACATGAGGGCTTTTGCCGACGGACCGCGTAATTTTGAACCATTGTCAAGTGACGCGGACGATACCTGAGCTGGCACCCCCTCTCCTAACTACCACACCGCACCACCTGGAGGACGTTTGAGCTCTCGACAGATTTAACGTGCATCGTGCCCCTACACGGTGGGTCTTCAGTGGTACTGGGCTCGAACTCGTGACACGCAAGCCATGATCCCATACCCTGACCACTTGGCTACTGCGGCCACAGCAATTCCCCTAACTTACGCAATTGGCGGGACTGAGGGATAACCGCGTAAGTCGAATTCGCCTAAGTGAGGGTATAAATTCGAGATTCACTTGATAAACTGAATCGGGACTCGTCGGAGAAGAAACGGTTGCACATTGATCTATGCTGCTTTCTCTATGATCTCTGCACCATTTTAAACAGACTCCTGTTTACAGAGCTGATAGCCCTATCTCATGAAGTGGTTTGGAAACAATCATCCTTTCCTCTGGCCACATACCACTCACGAGAGAGCTGAGAAGTTGTAGTATCCCTGTTTTTCCTTGCTATAATGGACAAATGACGATCTTCTTTGGTGTTAAGGCTCTTGTATGACCTTGTCAAGGCTTTTTCTCGACGGATCCGGTATCCTGTTAGTGTTTCTGTAATTTGAACACAAAGCTGCGAGTTGAATTGAATTCTCTACAAATCTGGATTTCAGACTGGCTTGCATCCATCCATCCTACCTACAATCGCCACCTTTTTTTATCATCATCTTCTTTGTGTTTACTCGTTTATACTGTTTGAATTTTAATTTAACCGCAAAAAAAACTGAAACATTCAATGAGGTGTGCTGTCGCACGAAATGCAAATTTTGGCATGCGTACTTATAAATCCCGACTAACTATGCCCACACGCACGCTTACATATTCAACACATGCATCTTTGTTTCAAAACAGTAATTTTACCACCTCTTAATTTTGTATACCTCTTTTGTATTTCAATACCTCCTAATTTTGTGCACCAATGTAGAGTGCCGAGTAATATCTTGTTGAACAGCATTTGAATCCTTCACAGTTTACCCGAAAATATTTTTACAAACCACCGATGAACCTGAAAGTTTTCAAATTTTCCCTACCTTACTACTAGTAATAATAACTTCCAATCAAAATTGAAAGCTTTAAGCCCTCGTTGTCAGTTAATCGTGTAGCGTTTCTTTGACAATAGGATTTAATGTCCCGATCTGCGATTTGTATCAGTGAACTCCTAATAGTAGGTGTTACCAATCGTCTCCGCATTGAAAGACTTTTCTCTATAATTTATTCAGAGAAATCGAAAGCATTAATTCCTCCTGTGCGATTACCTCGAAACTGAATTATTTAGAAACCCGCTCAAGGATAAAAGTACAGCAACTATTATTATCATCTCTTGTTTTTCCCATTTTTAAATAAATATCGTTATTTCCCTCTTGAAACAGATGCTTCTACGACTATCAGTTTCACCCTGTATTCTACATGTCAAAAAAGATGTCAGACCATGAAAGAAAGTACACCAGTTTTGAACTAGAAGTTCTTGCAGTGGTCGAGAAGCACTTAAAAAGTTTCTCATCTATGTACTTGGGACAGCATTCAAAATTATTACTGACATTGCACCTTCGTCAAAACGTTAAGTAAAAAAGAGCTTAACTCCAGGATAGCCATTGGGCATTCTATCTTCAAGAATTTAACTATACAATGTAGCACCGTACAGGCTCAAAGATGGCTCATATGGATGCCCTCAGTCGACCTCCACATTGTGTGCTAATTTAAAATAGTGTTCACTTACAATTTCTCAAAACACAAGAGACTGATGACTCTTCTCGAAACAACGCCGCATGACAACTACATCATAAAGAACAAACTTCTGTACAAAACAGTTAATGGCAACGATTTACTTGTGGTACCTGACGAAATGCATTATTAAAACTATTCATGAACGTGGCCATTTGCTACGCACACAAGACTTAGTAAAGACATCCCAAGACTTAAAGATAAAGTTGAAAAATGCATTAAAAACTGTGTTACATGCATTCTCACAAACCGTAAACGTGATAAACAAGATGGCATGCTTCATCCGATAGAAAAAAACCGATTACCACTCCATGCGTTTCGTCTAGATCATTTAGGTCCTCTTGCGACCACTTCTGATGTTTTTCAGTTTTCCTGGGACGCACACACGAAAAAAGTATTACATTTTTACAATGCATCCGCTTTATTTAAATAAAAAGTTGTTTCCCTTGGTCGCCAAAAGTGAATCATTTTTTGAGAATGGAATTCGAAGTTTTATTCTCTTGACAATATTTTTTTTCTTTTACAGGGATCGGAGCGTGCGGTCTGGGAATACCACACCGTCAACTTGTCCAGGGTAAGAAATATTTATTATTAAATAAAACTCATTTGAATAATACAAAAAGGAAAATTTGTTTTGTAAATACTATACAGGTATACATGCAAAATAAAACTGATCAACCGAAGAATAGCTATTTCAAGCTGCTCTTTTGTACTTTTGATAAAATTATTAAAGTTAGAGGCACGTATATACACATTTATGTAAATTAAGTAAATTTTTTTTAACAAAATTGGATTATTCTCTGACGTTTTTACCCTCATTTTGAAAATGCCTTTTAGAATTACAATTTATTTTTCATGCTAGATGTACAAGTTTTTTTGTTCTTTGTTGTAGATTAGAAAGATAATCTCGGTGCCATTTCACCCAAATAATTGGTACCATTTTTGTTAACCTTCGCCACTTAGCCGATCTATATCTCTAAATCAATCAAACTAGGCTCGAGGATAGCATTTAAAGGTCTTCCAATTAAGAAAATGGCCCGGTATGAGGAGTTCATAGTCATCCGGGTCATAAGACAATGGACAGATAGGGCGCGAGATTAAAATTGCCTCTACTTGGTTCATGATAGTACTAAATTCCTCAAATCTTAGCATCTCCAACAACTCTTTTAAAATGATATTTAAAGGACAACTCCCGCCTCCCAGAGCCCTCCAAAGTTAGGTGATCTTGGAGGAGACAAGTTCCAATTTTAATACCAATTACTATTCGCTGATGCATAATACACTCATGGACAAAAAGTTAGCGCGCCAAGAAGGAGTCGTCAAAATGAAACAAAATTTTACGTACATAATGATTACTTTGATATAAGTAAATGATCATCAAAGAAATGATGAAAATCAAAGAAAAAGGATCATTTATTTCAGAGAAAAAGGTAAAAGAACGGAGGATTTAATACGCTGTTGAACCCTCACTAGCACAAATGCACGATGCGATACGATCTGGCATTGAGACATACAAGTTCTGTATGATGTCTTGAGGCATTTCGTTCCATATTTGCTGTAACCTTGCCTCTAGTTCGTTCAAACTCGTGGGATGCCCAACTCGCCGTCCAAAATGACCCCAGATATGCTCGATTGGAGACAAATCTGGGGATCGGGCAGGCCAAGGAAGGGTAGTAACAGTGCTGAGAAAGTCTTGTGACACCCTCGCCGTGTGAGGCCGAGCATTGTCTTGTTGAAAAATGGCTCCTGGGAGCCGTTACATCAGTGGCAACACATGTGGTTGCAGGATGTCATGGACATACCGCTAGGCTGTCATGGTGCCTTGGATAAATACTAGGGGTGACCGTGTATTGTAGGCAATGGCACCCCATACCATCACACCAGCTGTTGGAGCGGTGTATCGCTGTAAAGCAAAGGCGGGATTGAGGCGTTCACCATGGGGTCTCCACACACAAACGCGATTGTCATCACTGCTGAGATTGAATCTGGATTCATCGCTAAAGACGACCTGGTTCCATTCTGCTGCAGTCCAGTTTCCTCGTGCGTGGCACCACTCCAAACGGAGGCGTCGATGGGTGGACGTCAAGGGCAGCACCCATAAGGGGCGCCGCGATCCCAAATGTCCTTCAGGCCGGCGCCTTCGTATGGTTCGAGAAGACATAGGGGCCCCTAGTGAAAGTGTTACCTGTGCCTGGATGGCGGCCGATGAAGCAATTGGCTGTACGCGTGCATTTTTTACGATGTGGCGGTCTTCTCGACGACTGGTCTGTCGAGGGCTTCCTGAGCCTGGACTTCGTGTAAATGACATCGATCAGATCCACTGGTCCCAACACCTCATAACGCAATTAGAGTGGTCTAATTGACGAGCTACTCGCCTAGCTGACCACCCAGCTTCCATCATGCTGATGATTCTCCCCCTCTCAAACTGCGACAGTTGCGCATATTATCTTTGAAAACGGCGTAATGGCATGTCTACCTCAGCACTTCCTTTGTAAACACGATTCAACACACTCAAACAAGCTTTCGTTATCTGTATTATACTCCATGGAGAACGACGTTAAACACCCTATACCATCTATACGTAATGCACAATCACGCTGCATTTCTAATCATTTGCATATCTCCCCGACATGTACCTTCATGCCAAGTTTCGTTACAATCCCACAATTATTTCTTGGTGCGCTAATTTTTTTGTCCATGAGTGTATGTTGCCAACTCCTCATTTGTATTACATATACCATCTGGTACAAGCTTTTTAGCTCTCTTTGAGGCCCAAACAAACGTTTTAGCATTGTCTGTGAAAAGTGTTTTTCTAATTCCATACCGAGCAAAGAATCTTTTTAACGTGGCTATAAATGCGCCAGTTGTTAAATCTGTAAAATTTCAAAATGAGTGGCTCGAGTAACAAAACAAAAATGGTTACATAGATTTTATGATACACACCCTTTCGTTGCCCCTTACATTTAATATAGAATGGCCCTAGAAAATCGATCCCACAGCAATTAAAGACAAAACTGTGGTTTGCACGTTCACTTGGAAATGAACCCATCAATTGCTCGCAAAGTTTAGGTTTAATTTTGAAGCAAGTAACGCATTCGTGAGTAATTTTACGAGCTAGAGATCTGCCATTTAGAATCCAGAATTTCTACCGAACAAAGGATAAAAGTGCCTGAGGGCCCACATGCAAGTTTTTTTTATGTAATAGTACAATGTAATTAATTCGGAAAATTTATGAGTATGAGGTAGAACAATTGGAAATTTACAGCTAAATGACATATTGGAATTTACCAATCTTCCCCCAACTCTGAGAAGGCCTTTTCCATCCAAGAAAACATTTAAAAATTTTAACTTGCTTGTTTTAGGAATTTCCTTACCTGCAGCCAAACATTTAATTTCTTCATAAAAACTCTCCTGATGTTCTGCTTTAATTAAAGCATCAGTAGCTCTTTCCAGTTCTTGATTTGTGAAAAGACCAAACTGTTTAGAAGCAGGATATTTACAATTGAAATAGAACTTGAAAATATAACTTACAGTCCGAACAAGTTTAGTACAACTGTTTGTAAAAATTATCAAGGAATAAAGATGGGTCTGTATGGGGGACGAATTCGTTTACAAATGTTAGGGTTTTTAAGCTCTTCGAAAAAGTTGTCTTTCTGCGAAACGACAGAGTCTGAGTTCAAAGTTTTGTCCTTCAAAAAGGAAGGACTTTTAGAAGGTGTGGTTGCATTTGGATCCAATCCAAAACAACTTTCGAGTCCTAAAAGAGGTGAACTTCGTCAAATTTTAATTCAATAACTTAAATAAATTTTTAGGTCTATTTCAACAACAATGTCGCGGCAAGCATTTCGAGCCTATGCAGTGGTGCACACAAGGGGGGAGTCCTGGGGATCCGAATCCCCCCCTCCGCGAAGCCTTTGATTTTTTTTTTTCGATTGACTATAATCCTATGTATATAGTATGTAAAATTTAATAAAGTATATGTTATTAATAATTAATTTTTTACTGTTTTTGTTACCAAAAATCGACGAAATCAAAAGAATATGTTGGGCGGCGTATTGGAGCATGATACGAGAATAGTGGACTTTCGACCCTGGACCCCCCCCCCTTTGAAAAATTCTTGTGTGCGCTACTGAGCCTAGGTATTGACAAAGTCTTTAGTGGGGTGACGTAAGTATTGCTGCAAAGTAATCTTATCTGAGTTTCGTTAGCATTCTCAGATTTTACGTATAGGCATGCACCATAAGTGTGGGCTGATGCATCTGCAAATCCAATAAGTTGAGCTGCAATAGAATCCTTCAGTAAAATGCACCGAGATATTTTCAGGTCCTTCAGTTGGTGCAGTTCAGCCACACATCTCTGGAAGTTTTCAATTTCTTGACGAGGCAAGTTTTGATCCCAATCAATTTTTAATAGCCAAATTTTTTGAATCATCATTTTGGCCTTTATGATTATCGGTTGAAGCAGTCCTAGTGGATCGTACAATTTCGAGATAAATGACAAGGTGGTTCTTTTAGTAATAGTTCCTGGAACCTCTTGCAAATTCATCTGATACATGAAGGTGTCCTTTCTAGGTCTCCATGACTTTCCCATTGTCTTTACTAGTTCATCGTTTTCATTAAAGATGAACTCCTTGTTTTCTGTGGGCTTCTCCTTCTTTCCGTGGGCCGTTGTTCTTTCAACAATTCCTCACTGTTAACGCTCCACTTGTAAAGATGAAAACAGCCCTCTTTCATCAAGCCAATTGGTTGTCGCTGCATCTCTTTAGCAGTAGTGATCTCGTCTGCTCCTGACAAAATGTCATCCATGTAGGTACTATTTTGGATAACTGGAGCGGCAAGTGGGTACTAGTTCTTCCCTTCATGGGCTAGTTATAGAAGACATCTGGTAGCTAAATATGGAGCTGGTTTAGTCCCATACGTAACCGTTTTCAAGCGCTGACACGATATCTTCTTCAGGCAATGGTCTCCATAAAATTCATAAAAGTCTTGTTGATGCTCCTGTACTTTTATTTGACGAAACATTTTCTTTATTTCACTTGAGAAAGCCACAACATATTTTTTAAATCTTGAAAGAATATCAAATAAATAAGTTTGAATAGTGCCTTCTTTAAGCGAAATGTCATTCAAAGAGTTTCCCTTGTTACTTTTGCATGACGCATCAAACACGACTCTTAGCTTATTTGCTCTCAGGGCGAATCACAGCGTGGTGAGGAATGTAATCCTGGCTCCTCCTCTTTAACTCGCTGCATGTGATCAAGATCCTCATATTCTTGTAGAAATTCGACATATTTACCTTTTGTATCTGGTTCTCTAACAAATCGCCTTTCCAACAATTTTAATCTTCGAATAGCAGTAGGCTTTGACTGTCCCAATTCAATGTCATTGTCTTTCATGGGCACATCTTGACGCAAAAACATCCGTTAGTGTCCCTAATCATAGTTTTCAAAAAATGTTCATTGCATTTCTTAAGTTCGTCACCAACAAATTTGGTGGGTACAATTTCTCCTACTTCCCGGAACGATTTTAAAATTTCAAATCTTTTGTGATCAAACCACAATGCAATGAGCCAGTTGAGAAAACCGAGGTGTTACCACTAATTATATAACCAAATTCAGTATTTTGTAAGATCAAGTTAACATTATCTAATTTGTATTTACCATCTTTCAAAATATCAAAGAAAATATCTGCTGATAATAAGGCATCGATAGAATTACTTATATTAAAAATGAGGTCTGCCAGATGCACATTCCTTGAAAACACAATATGTGAAATATCAAAAGAATTAACAAGTATCATATTAGTAATTTTGTGTACAACATGAAAATCCACAACGTGTTTATATGATCCAGAACCATTTGAAATTACCCCTTTGACCTTTGATTTTATATTAACATTCGAACCACTCAAACCAGGGACCGATATATCGGTTTTTTAATGTACACGCATTCAAGAAATCTGCCGTGCTCAACCTCAATAGCGCAACTTGCGACCCGCTGTCTGCGAGAACGCATAAAGAAACTTTTTCTCCAACAGAATTTTTAACATAAATAATACAAGTCGATAAAATAACATCATTTTTATGTTTCTATCATCTTTATGTTTCAGAAAATCAAAAGAATTCCTATCAGTTTTATTTTGCTTATTTGTTATGCCAGAATTTTGAAAACAAATCTGTTCGAAAACGTTATCTTGGTGTCTGGTTGGGATGGCTTAAGGTGTTGCATCTCCTGATTTTTTACATTAACAAAATGTAGCAACTAATTGTGGTTCTTTTTGCAAAAACAAGTATGCTTAGCTATACATTGTGATACCCTATCGTTTGGTTTCAAACATTTTAGACATAAATTGAAAGATTTGACAGTATCATACCTCTCTCTAACAGGCATATTTTTAAATTCATCACAGTTACACAGAACATGGTTCGAGGAACAAAGCTTACATCTTTTGTCAACATTTACATCTGTATGCAGCATGAAGTTTTTGTGACGTGGAAAGGCTTTAAAATTTTGCTTATCTTTTGTTCCTGCGGGTGGCAGGTTTTCTAAAATTAAACAACGCTTATGCAGAAGAGCCAAAAAATCATCCCACTTGGGAATATCTGTACTCTCCAATGTCATTTCGAAAAGAGCGCTGTCTCTGTATCCAAAACCTGCATAACTAATTGTATCAACAACAATTCTGACAATGTATTATGCTCAATTTTTAGAAACTTTAATTTTCTCAAATGTTTTGTACAAGTGTCAACCAAATTTCTTAAATCAACATTTGAATTAGCTCTAAATTTTTCATATTTCAGCATCAACAAAGCATTTATGTGTTTGTTTATAATTAATCTTTTGTTCTCAAACCTCTGCTTTAGAGCCAGAAACAACGAATCGTATGTGTCATCCACAATCTGGACATTTTTTGCAATCCCCATTAAACCCTATTGTAAATACTGCAATTTTTGTTTATCATTTAAGCCCGAATTTTCAATTATTTCTTTGAATTTCTCTTTAAAAATAAACAATGTTTCGATATCACAATTAAACTGTGGAAGCGATAATTCTGGTAATCTAGGGCACGGTCTGATAATATTAGACACAGTATTGGAACTCATTTCATTACTACTTTTGTTATATTTTAAATTCAAAGATTTAAGTCTTACCTCGAGTTTCTCAATATACTCATTGCAGGTGGTAATTTTTCCATCGAAATTGTTAAACTCTCCATCCTTTAGAGACGTGAAAATTTCTTCTTTCTCTGATTCATATTTTGTAATAAGTCTTTGAAACTGACTTAATTTAAACGGCAATACTTATTTGTTGTATTCAACGAAAGTGTCCACAAACGCAATTAATCCACCCAACTGTTTTTCAATGTATTCCTTTCAAGATCTTTGCCTTTCGCCATAACGCATTGAAAGCAATGAAAACAACTAAAAGATTTCTCAAATGCCTTCTAAATCCACAATTCCATAGTTTCTGGCGATTTAATAAATTTCACCTCGGTGGGCCATTTTTTTATGTACAAGTTTTGCACAGGTATCGATAGCTTACGAAATGTTTTTAAATATGAAATAAATTTCAACGAATTTTTTACCTACGCGTAATGACTTCTTTATCCATTCGAACGAGCAGAAACACATAGAAGAAACAAAGTACACGAAAAAGGGGGTTGTTCCATTTCTTCTGTTCAAGAGGGGAGAGGTGACGAGGGATGATGTGCAATGAGTCCATAACAATAGGTTTTTTTTCCCATTTGTTGTACATTAATATAATCTGATTACCTTAAAATATAATATTTCTAGAGAAAAATTAATATTGTCGAAACAAATTCTAATATACACCCATAGTGAAAAGATATGATCTTTTTTTGGTGGACAGGAATGAGTTGATATTTGCTGTATTTTTTTAATTTATATTATGTGGAATGACTCGTTTGTTAACTGTAAGAAATGAAAATATTTTAAATGTTTGTTTCTAGTACTGATTTCCTTTGAATAAGGGAATGAATCCCCACGTTTCTAAATTTTCTTTAATGAACATTTTGCTTTTGTGAAATCGTACTTAACAACGTATCCCTACATCTCAATAGCTAGAATAATATTTTGAATAACATCTACTGTGCTTAATGTTCGTGGAAATAAGCTCCTAAATGAAATTTGTGTGTTGCAGGTGTCTGGGTACGGGTTTGGCGTCGCTGTGAATGGCGGAAAAGACAACCCCCAGTTCTCTAATGGTGATCCGGCCATCACCATATCGGACGTGCTGAAAGCCGGACCCGCAGAAGGGAAACTACTGTAAGTGTCTTTGGTTGAAGATACCTCATGGTTTTGACACAGGTGACTGTTACCTGAATCCACACAATGGAGTCAGTTTCATGTGACATCATAGTCATGATATTGATAATCTCGTGATTCGAGCCAGTCAGTTCAAAAACTCTCGTGACGTCATAGTCATGCGATAAAAGCTATCTTATGTTTCCAGCTAAATCAATTCACGCGCTTCATTGTTACCAACTTTTGCTCTTTACAGAAACTTTCTCTTAAAGTGCATTGAATAAAAGTATATGCATAAATAAAATTTTTTTAATTCTAAAAAATCCTTTTGGAGAAATCTCTTTTTCATAACATTTAAACATTCATTCAATTATGACGTTTGAAATTTTATCTAAGTCTTACAATTAGTACGATTAGTTTAATGTTTGTTTTGAATTCGATGAAGAACACGTGTTAGTCTTCATCATGTGACTATCATGAATTGAGCCCATTTCATATGTTGTATTATTACTTCTCGCGTTTTTATGGTTTTTAGCAAATATGTGTTAAAAAATTTTTATTATAATTTTCCGGGAGGGAATTTTTTTAAAATTTGTTTTGTTCCTGAAGTATCTTAGACTCTTGCTATCCTTATTATTTTTTTAACTAACTGCATAATGGTAGTAGTAAATTAACTGGAACCTTAGTTCCCAAAAAAAATTCTTGTCATCAAAATTTACAGTGAGTTGGCACAATGTTATGTTGTCCACCCGGCTTGATCAGTTGTCTCTGAAGCATCAAGTTCGGGGATTCTGCAGAACATTCTAGAAATTTCTTACGTCTGAATGAGCTGAGGACCTTTGGTCTGAACTTTTGATCGCTCGTGTTGTCGCTGCTACCCTTATATTTGTAAGTATAATTCTTCTACATAAATAAATTTGTATCGTTTTTTCTAAAATAGGTCAAATCAAGGTCAATAAACGACCTTACTGAATCCTTTCAGACACATCAAATGTTTGAAGAAATTTGATTTAGAAAGAAAGATTAGATTTATGTATAAACTCATTAGTGGCCCATTTCATAAGCAAAAAATTTTAAAAAACGTATATATCCTTTTATTCTAAATCAAAATTCTTGAAACATTTAGGAACTGCTGAAGGCAATAATAGCTCACACATCTATCGTTTTTAACACTGAATTATCCTCACACACTAACAAGGGCACTCATCATCCAGAGTATCTTAGGCAGCTTGCTTTGGAGACTATTCATAAAGTCCCGTGTGATGCATTACAGATCTATACTGATGGCAGCATGGGAGTAGGCGCTGTTTCGGGAAGTGGAATTTTCATCAAAAAGGGGAATGGTATTAGGATCTGCCAGAGAAATCCTGACTTCTGCTCAGTATTTCGGGCAGAACTCTTAGCTATTGAGGAGGCTTTGAAGTTTTGCTATACTGAGGGTGTCAACACAGATATTTGGATATTGAGTGATAGCCGAAGCTCTATTCAGCATCTATCTGAATGGTGGAGGCATGGTGACAGAACGACAACGAGTATTATACAGTTATTAAATAGCTTGAATGCTAATGTTAAGATATTTTTTCAGTGGGTACCATCGCACGTGAATGTCTATGGGAATGAGACTGCTGATGGTTTGGCCCGCGAGGTCAGCCATAAAGATTCTACACATGGTGGCTGCCTTACTTTTTCAGAAATTGCTACTCGGGTTAAACAAGATATCAGTTCCTCTTGGAGGCAGGCCCCCGTGCAAGAATGGTATGAAGGAAATCGCCCTGGTGCTGCTTTACTTGGGACAAGCAGTAGGCCAGATGAAACTACTCTTGCTAGACTACGAAGTAGACATACTCGAGCTCAAAGGCATGTGGATGGTGTTAAAGTTTACCCTTCTTGTCCGAAATGCAATGTGAACCAAGCCGCTCCTGCCCACATCTTTGCTTGTATTGGATGCCATAAGAGCCAGCTGTTCTCAAGTTCAACTACAGTTCTTGATTGCTTAAAAACGCACGGGTTCATGGACTTGATCTAGATGTTTCTGTCGGTCAAGTGGGATAAGAAACAACACATCTATCGTATTAAAATAATTATGGGATTCAACTATAAAGTGCAATTGCGGTTTGAATTCCCTACAGGTCATGATCATGGGTCCTTTAACCCGATTCTTTTTATGTATTCATTGTTGGGGTCGGAAATTTAAAATAGTGAGACGTATTCCTTTTGTGTGTGTGTGTGTATGTATGTATTTATTATGCTTTCTCTCTTCCTTTTTTAAAATTAGACCTCCTTTGTTTGGTCAATAAAATGGTTAAGAATACTGATGTAGCTTCGTGTATCAGGATAACGCGTTTCTATAAACTATAAAAATTAGAAATTTCGATGCATGAGAATGAATATAATGCTTGGTGGGTCTTCATTTTTTCTTCTAATCAATGGAATATGAATCATATGATGCTCAATTGCTTATTATGTAAATGATTGAAAACCGATTTGATCTATCCTTCTCAGCGGCATAGTATCTGAATTTGTTTATATCTCAGAATACTCTTCTTGAAAAAACCCGATTCCCCTTTACCGAAAAATCACGTTGAAAGAAACCTTTTACGACGTACGGAAATGTGATGACTGTGATGATTTTCCTCAAGAAAATTATTGTATAAAAGTTTGCTTTTTGTAAAGAAGTGTTTTTTACCCTTTTACCGAATGTTCCTAACTGAGTGAACCAACCGCTCACGCAAAATCCGGAACGATGTCATCGGAAATAAAAAAGGAAGATAGCCTGGATCAGAACAGGAAAGGCACGCGTTGGTTTCTAAGTTGCCGACATTTTTTATAATGGCAGAGAAAAAGTTGAATGTGGTTTGAATAAGTTTTAAGACAATGCACACAGTTCTGTGTTTTACTGAATTAGTTCTATTTGTTCTAAGGGAAGGTTCAGAAGGTCGTTCGAACTTTATGGAAACGATTTTGATAGTTAACTTTTATCAATAAATACCTTATTTTTTGTGTAAATTTGCTTCTGTTTTATAACCATGATTTTTGAGAATAGCTCCAGCTTGAATTTTTCATGAAAGTATTTTTCTTGGTACTGCCATGCAACTTTTATTCCATTTCTTTCGAACAGCTTTCCAAATTCCATTCAGTATTCTTGGATGCCGTTTTCCTAAGGCTCTTTTTTAATAAACTGAAAGCACAAAAGTTCATTGCAAAAGCGTAGGGTCATTTTACACATATTTCTTTAAATGGGATACACTTTATTCCTGTTTCGGATTCTTTCTTGTAAATAAACGGCAGTTCACTTAGACTTGTGACTAGAGGCTTTGTCCATGTGACTCTCAACTTTATCAATGTCCTTTCCATATAAAGTTGGAATTTCTTCTTCAAAAATTGATTCTAAAATATTCTGCTGATAGTAGAGTGGATTAATTTTGGTTTTATATGAGAATTTTTTTATTCCGAATTTGCCGTTGTTAGAAAATCCTACAACTATTATAAATCCCTTTAGGAACTTTACTGTACACTGACGAAGCCATTTCGTAGTCATTCTCGTCAGTTGAGTAATAGAAAATTGTTATTTTTTTACTACAATCACTTAAATATACCCATACCTCATCGAGTGTTACTACAAATTTCCATTTTTCAGCAACTAGGTGTTTTTTTACATAAATTTCTACAATTTGCTTTTCTTTCAGCACTATGTTTTAAAAAAGGCGACGAACTTTGGGTTTAAACATCTGTTTTAACTTTAAATCCTTATAAAAAAATTTTAATTGCAGTTCCGGAAGACATTCCCAGTTTCGATGCAATGAATCTTTGAGTCGGCGAATTCTCTTTTAGGACTTGACTTTCTTGACAATTGCCTGCGTTTGAACAGTCTTGGGGTGAAGTTTCGTGGTCATGTTTCCATTTTTACTTTCTACTCTACATGTACTTTTTCCCTTTCAAATTTAATATATTATTGTTGTTGTTGCATATGCCACCTGATCGACAGTAACATCAGATCAAGGTTCACGAAATTCTTTAATATATTATAAATACCCTTGATTGTGAAATGCAATAACCGAAATTTTTACACCACTTTGTAGTTTGTTGATACGACAATTTCTTCTTTGAAAGCATAATTACGTAACCTTCGAGCCATATATCATTTTTAGGAGTTTTCAAGTATTTATTAATACGAGGACTATTTTTTAAGTAAGATCCATATAGTTCACGCTTACGCCGCAACGAGTCTCTGCGTTACTGACCAGCATTCTTTGCGAACACACTCGAGCCATTTCCATCTCTGTGGCAGTCGTGTAAGCTTCGCTGTGCGTCTTTAAAATGTTTAAGGTGATTGAATTGCCTGCCTAGTGAGAGACAGATCTGTTATCCGTTCTTTGACTGCGAGAAACATGTCGACTACAGACATTCATCGCCAGATAACAGAAGTTTATGGCACTGAAGCAATAAGCAAATTTCGAAAATGGGTCAGGAAGTTTAAGATGAGAGCCTCACACTTCTCGAATGACTCGGGATTTAATCGAATCTTTTGACTGGGAGGTTTTGGACAATGCACCATACAGCCCCGATCTTGCTCCCAGAGATCTCCACCTTTCCCGGTACCTCAAACACAGTCTTGGCGGGAAGCGCTTCAGTGGCAACGAAGAAGTGAAAGCAGCTGTGAACTTTTGGCTGTCCGACCAGGCGGCACACTTCTTTAAAGAGGGTTTTCAAAACTTAGTTCTAAGGTATGAGAAGTGCATTAATTAACTTAGCAACTATGTAGAAAATAGGGAAAAGGTATGTAGAATCCTAAAAAAAAGGTTTTTTTAAACAAAATATTGTTGTTATTTTTTTAAAAAACTGACCTTTTTTTTACTTTTGCCCTCTTATTTATCTCTTAGTAGCAACATTAGAGAAAAAATTGATTCAGATTTGACTGGTTAATTTTCAAACGCATGTGGGTCAGTAAAGTAACTTAATTTTGGTAATTATTTTTCAAAATTCTAACATTTTTTTCCATGCCATTACCAATTTTTGCTTTTAGTGCAAAAAGTGATGTTTCATTGAAAAAAAAATACAACTTTTAATTTGGGAAAGGATTTTTTCCTCTGTGTGTATAATAAAGTTGAAAATAAAAATCGGGACAGTAACAGCATCTGTGCAAAATAAAGATAGTGTGACATTTATTTAATATAAACAAAGCAAATTCTTATGTAATCGAATTTTTAATAATTTCTTTCTTCGGAGAATCATTATGTATTCCTTCGAAATACTTCTTTCTGTAGATTTCGTTACAAACTGCCTTTGAAAATTATTTATCAAAGCATCTAGGGAATTTCATTGGAATACAAAGAAGAACTTTAAAATTTATGTTTGCCTCACAAAACTATACTAATTTTGCTGGGAACATGGATGAAAATATATTTGATGCACTTCTAAACCTTGAAACGAACCTACTTCCCTGTGACCCAGCTAAAGGTGTGGAAGGAAGTGGAGGAGGATTCGACATGATAATTTCCAATTATTTTATTTATTAATTTAATCGACTCAAACACAAATCAATTTATCACTATAAATAGGATGATCCAGTCCGTCAACAGAGGGAAGGGACGAGAGTCGCGTTTGAGGAGAATACATTCAATAACCACTTTAAAATAATGGTTCTTCCTTAATATTACTTTACACGGCAGATATGTACTTAATGTCCACTTAGCGACTTTAATACTTAAAATATTATGACTCGCGAACAAGAACTATACATAATAAACTTAATTTGCATATCACGTTTCCTTCTTAGGAGAAGATTGGTGAATTTTGCTGGCCCCAAAGAATACCCAAGATGATTTTTAGTAGGGGTCGCGTATAGATCCGTCACAACCTTTATCAGGTTTATTGATAGTTTTATGACATAGGGGAAACTGGGGCAAGATGGCTATGTTAACAATTTTTTGTTGTTTATTATTTATTTTTAAGGATAGTAAAACTAATTTTACATGAACTGTTAGAGTAGTCCCTTATAGTATTAAAATATATTACCATTTAATTTTTCAAATTAAAGAAGTAAAGGATAATTTTATTTTTTCATAACCTTAACAAATCGTCATCTTGCCCCATAGCTTTGGGGCAAGATGACAACACTGAAAAAGGTTGAATATATTTTATCTTTTGAATATGTTACATGGTTTAACAAATGATATAACTGTGTTTTTACATCTTACAAAGTATCAAACTAAGCGTAATGCATTGATTGTAACGTAATGTTGTGCAGCTAACACTAGTCACAAATAAAAATGCCATTTTCATAATTGGAACATTCCTCATGCCACCGCTCTTGGCATTTACAGCACTGGATCCATTCTTCTGTTGGAGGATCACAATATTCCTCTTCATAAGCAGGATATCTTATAACAGCGTCCTTTGAAGTTGATGTAACTGGAATGTTTGGTCTGGATTTTACAGACTTAGGCCTACAGGAACTTAGTTTGATTTTTTACTCCCTTTTTAGCTTCACAAACTTCTTTTCTCCGTTTTTTTTTTTTTTTTAACTTTTTGTTCTTTCTACTTTTTTCTTTAGCATGTGAAATGCTGTTACATTAATAGCCAGTGTAACTTCCAGAATTTTTAATACAAGTGTGCATGCATTGTGTAAATACTGGAACTGTCAGTGCTGACGGTGGATGATGCTGGAGTTGTCATTCAATTATATCCCACACGTGCTCAATAGGAGACCGATCTGGTGATCTCGCAGGCCAAGGTAACATGTCACATTCTGTAGACCACGTTGGGTTACAACAGCGGTGTGAGAGCGAGCGTTATCCTGTTGGAAAACTCCCCCTTGAATGCTGTTCATGAATGGCAATACTATAGGTCGAATTACCAGACTGACGTACAAATTTGCAGTCAGTGTATTTGGGATAACCACGAGAGTGCTCCTGCTGTCTAGGAAATTGCTCCCCAGACCATGACTCCAGGTGTAGATCCAGTATGTCAGGCCACAGACAGTTTGGTTGTAGGCATTCCCCTGACCTCCTTCTGTCCAACACACGGCCATCACTGGCACCAGGGCAGAACCTGCTTCCATCAGAAAACACAACATATTTCCACTCCGTCCTTCAGTGAACTCTGGTTTGACACCGCTGGCGTCGCAAACGACAACGGCTCGGAGTCAGTGGAACACACTCTACAGGGCGCCTGGCTCGGAGCTCTCCTTGAAGTAACCGATTTCTAATAGTTCCTTGTGTCAATGTGGTATCAACTGCAGCTCGAATTTCTTCTGCAGACGCAGCACGATGCACCACAGCCGTATGCCGAATACGACGGTCTTCCCTCTCAGCAGTGCCACGTGGCCGCCCGGAACCCGGTCTTTTTGTGGTAGTATTGTCTATTGACCACTGCTCCTAACAATCATGCACAGTGGATACTTTCTGGTCTAGTCTTTCTGTAATATCGTGGAAAGAAAATCCACATTCTCGTAGCCCTATTACACGACCTCGTCCAAATTCGGTGGACTGTTGAGAATGGCTTCTTCGTCTTAAATGCATTCTTGGCTAACATCAACTCAATACGTCAAATTTCACAGACAAATAACGTTCATGAACTTTACAGCACGCATTAATGCAACTGTGATTTCCTAGTTTTGAGTGACGCTACTAGCGCTACACCAGTAGCGCACACAAAATTTTTTCATGGGGGTGGGGGGAGAATCCATGGTCGTAAGTCCCCGAACTCGTATCATACCTCAAGACAAACACCAATTGATTCATCTGATTTTGTTAACAAAAAACAGTGAAAAATAAATTATTGAATTAATAATTAGCATTAATCAATAAAATAAATTGTTAATTACAAGTGCGAATTAAATTTTATGTCATATTTATTTTAGGATTATCATCAATCAAAAAACCCTCAAGGGCTTTGGGGGGGTCTGGACCCCCAGAACACCCCCCCCCCCTTGTGTGTGCCACTGCGCTACACTGAAGCGCGAAATTTGAATCGAAGTCACTTTCAGATGTATAAGCACACCTACCAAATTTCGTTTACCTAACACAGGAATGGCGAACCTTTTTGGGGAAAATGCCACTACCGGATTAAAAAAGAAACCTATGCGTGCTACTTCCAACTTTTCCAACAAATAAAAATTGGCCGCGGTAGCCAAGTGATTAAGGTATCAGATCATGGCTAGCGTGTCATGAGTTCGAGCCCAGTACCACTAAAGACTGTGTAGGAGAGCGATGCACGTTAAATCTGTTGAGAGCTCAAACGTCCTCCTGTTGGTGTGGTGTGATGGCTAGGAGAGGGGGGTACCAGCTCAGGTGTCATCCGCGTCACTTGACCATGGTTCAAAATTACGCGGTCCGTCGTCAAAAGCCCTCGTGTAGCTGAACAGTGCGACGTTAATATACACTCAGTCATTCACCCAACAAATAAAAAAATATGGAAAGGTGAAAAATTTTTTATTATGGGAATTTTACACCGTTCGCTCATATTTTATGGAAATCTAAGTAATGGAAATTTAAAAATGGTATAATACTTAAGACAAAAAGTACAAACTTAGTTTTTATTGTTAATAAACTTTTTACAAGTTTAGTCAGTTACGTTAGAAGTAAAATTAAAATGAGTAACTTTAAAGATTTAATGCTAAATAATTATTACTTGCTTGGTGTGGCTTTTGAGTTTATGGTCTTTTTTACAAAGTAACCTTATATTAGAATTATATTCTCTCTTAAAGAGGCAAACAAAATTAGGTTATTTTTGATGCACATCAGTTAGTTTTGAGTGATATTTTGACTTTATTATGTTTATAATAGAAAGCATTTGTACACGAACATTGATTGATCCAAACCTACAATAATATCTGGCAGCCAAATCGCATACATTTGGGGAAATTGCCTTGAAATAACCCATAATATCGGAAAGAGAGAAAAGCTTCATTCTCGAGGAGCAAGCCCTCACCGGGCAGCGCATTGTTTCGACAATCATCGAATCTTTACGTCAAGAAAGAGGAGCTTATTAGCATCGTTTGAAGCTCGCAGAGCCAAAAAAAATTGAAAAGAGTAAAGAAATTGAGCTGTTTAAGCAACAGGAAGGCATATCGTATGATCCTGGAGCATTTTAGCATGTAAGTTTTAAAATAAATTTTCTCAAATTCAATTTAAAACTTTAAAGCCTTTTTTCTCAGTTTGTGTTTTTTTCACTTACGCGCATTGCGTTTCAAAAACTATCATACTTTGATGCATAAAACTTTACAGAATTATAAACTCTATCATAATCTTTAAATCCTAGCTATTTATAGTATTACATATTTGTAATTTTTTGAAAAATTTCAAAAAAATTAAATTTTTTAAAAAAATGTACTTTTTTATTTTTTAAAAATATTATTTTTTATTCTATTTATATAAAATCGCTACCATCTAATAAGGATATGTTTGACTTTATAAATCAACTTATTGCTAGTAATTAGAATTATTATTTCAGAAAATATCATGCGCGTCGTAAAACTTACTATTTGTTTCTTACAAAAATTTTTCTTATATTTATGTGCTTATTATTTTTAAAATTATGATTATATTTTAGACATTTTATACTTTTTTGTAACTTTATTCCTTTATAAAAAATGTGTAAAAGAATCAAATTATTTCATTTTAACCTCAAAGAATTATTTCTAGTCGAAAATTGTTCATATTTTGTGCTCTCGAAACATTTTTAACACCCCTTAATCACCCTAAAATAGTGAATTTTGCCAAAAATTGTCAATTTTTTTTATGATTTTATTTTATCGGCCATCTTATTAGCTTTCTAAAAATACCAAGTTTATCGTTTTCCGTTCACTAGAACAAAAACTACAAGTGTTTTAATAAAAGCAGATGCCATTACTTTAAGCAAAATATGTCATACTTTAAAATGAGTTTTACTCGAAATGTGTTTTTTTTTTAATACTCAAACGGGGATAGCGATGGCTAAAAAAGTTTTGAAAATAATAAACTGAAATTTTTTGTGTATAGAAGAAGTGTTTTAGAATATGATATAGAATAGTAGAAGTGTTTTAACCTTCAGATTTATCAATCACTGTTTTATTACAAAATTTACAGCCCCTTATGTGAATGTAATCACTGTTTTTTTTAAGTAATTTTATTTAATAACAAAGATAAAGTTCTCTAGTTTTTGTAAAAATTAAAATATCTCTTATCCTGAAGGTCATTTCAAAAATGAGTAACAATGCAACACATCAGAATTGAAAATTGGAAAATCTATTCATAAACTTGTGGTACAGAATGGGCCGCGTTTTTTAATTTTTTTCAATTTTTACCCATTTTAGTAATAATAATTTCTTTTTCTCTTCTTAATTTTAGCATATATTTTTTTAATTGTACTAAACAAATCTAAAGACAACAAATAAATCTCCATATCTCCATTTTTTTTATAAAAAAAAAAGCTGTCGCAAGTAGTTGGATACCTTAAAGATATTGTGTACACACACGCGTTAATCTCAAATTCCAAAATCTCGCGAGTGCACTTCCTTTGGAAAGAGGTAGCGTACACAATGAAGATTTTTCTTTATATGATAATTTTCTATTATAATCCAACTAAGTAAGCCTATTTAAAATGAATTTTGTGAGTTGTTTTTTTTTTTACTCAAGTCAAACCGATTTCAGTAAAATCGTAAAAAAAAGCGTTAATTATTATTATTTCAACTATTTTAATTTTCCTATAAGTCTTCGCATACCATTGTTACAACTCCTCCGTACCACATTGTGGCACACGTGCCACGGTTTGGCTACCACTGATCTAACACAAGTCTTTCTTGGTGTTGGGATTTTTTTTCTCGTCAGTGTATATATTTCTATTTACAAAAGAACCCTGGTAGCTAGTATTATCTTTTAATGCTGTCACATGTCACTTTTATTCGCTGGTATTTCCATGATTTTGATAAGCACCTGTATTAGTAGTGCACACAATAATTTTTTAAGGGTGGTGTCCATTGTCGTAAGTCCCCCAACTCGTATCATACCTCAAGACAACACCCATTGATTCTTCTGATTTTGTCCAAAAAAAAAAACATCAAAAACAGTAAAAAATTAATCATTGAATTAATAATTAGCATTAACTAATAAAATAAATTGTTAATTACAAGTGCTTAGTTAAATTTTACATTAAAAATATATGGGATTATGATCAATCGAAAAAAAACTCAAGGCAATTTAGGGGGTGTCCGGACCCCCGGGACACCCCCCTTGTGTGTGCCACTGACTTGTATACATTCTGTTTTGTTGCAGAGATAAAAAATAAAAAAAAAGATTTTATGTAATTTTCTGATTAGATTTAAAAAGCCAAAAATGTTAAAAGTGTCATGTTTTTGAAATATTAATTTTCTGGACTAAAACGGTTTCTGAGCTAGATGGAAGAAGTGCGCATTCCAAGGAGTCTTTTAATGTCCTCTTCTTTCTTTCCAGTATCGGTGACAGACTAGTCAGTGCCAATGGGATTTCTCTTGAAAACGTGGACTACACGCGAGCAGTGCAGGTGCTCAGAGAATGTGGCAACTCAGTCAATCTGGTAACAGTCTCTTCTTTTCTTACACTCTCTCCCCGTTTCTGTGTGAGTTGTGTTCTAATCGAATTCGTTGCAGGTCATAAAACGCAAAGTGAATTCCACAAACGTCTCCTCCAATTCATCGTCTGTGAAAGTCACCCTCACCAAAAGTAGAAAGAAAGACAGTAAGTACATTCATTGGCTTTCCTTTACGACAATACTATGCATTTTCGATGCCAAATTAGCGCGTTTTGGCTTCCAGCGATGCTAGTTTTCATGTAGCTTGAAATCAAGAGAAATGAGTGATATAAAACCCCAAGAAAAATAGAGATAGTATGTAGCAAAATGCTGATATGGATCAGGTTTTACTAATGGAATGGCAAAATTGTCAGAATATTCCAAGTGGTTAGTAAAAAGGGGTAATGTAAACTTTATATGGTTTTAAAAAACTATACTAATGGGGTTTTTTACTGAATACAGTCGACTCTCGATTATTCGAAGTTAGAGGGACCAATGAAAAACTTTGAATTATCAAGAATTCGTAGTATCAAGAGGGTAGAAAAAATTCCCAAAATACATGAAGATAAATTTTTTTCTAACACATTTAAATTTGAAATGTAATAAAACAAAACTATGTAATAAAACAGCAGTTGTACATATGTATAAAATTATTTTAAAGTATTTTTAAAAAGCACATATACAGTATAAATATTTTACAGAAGTTAAAAGTCCTGTATTAAAAGAATACATTCATACACAATCCTACGCATCTCTTCTTCTGAATAACGGACCATCCTTTCTGAACACATGTGTAGCAATGCCACGTGTTAAACGAAAGATATGGGTGGCTGACAACAGATGCGATTGGTCTATTGTCCACTTAAAGGAATTAAAACAATAAAAGTGTCTTTTTGTCTGAGGAACCGGAAAACATTAAGAAAGGGTAGCAGACAGATTGTTATCAAAGGGGCTGCGTTACAGGGGAGACGCGCAGAGACCACACAAAGCAAAACTTGTAAGCCCCAAGCTGTGTTTATTACAGGACTGCACATGATAGTGAGAGTTCGAATTGTCTATACTTTTATAAGATAGTTTCGAATTATAGCGTGTTGTGTAGCTTGGCCAGCCACCAGATTTTACTTCGAAATATTGAGTGTACCCAAATGCATTGTTTTAGTTCTAATTATCAAGTATTTTTCTAGGGTCTGAGCATATACTACGAATTATCGAGAGGTTCATATTATCGAAGGTTTGAATTATCGAAAGTCGACTGTATATCCATGAACTTCCTCAATAATTGTCACTTGCTTGATTTTACAAGAAAAATTGAAATGTAAACCATAAAGGGAAAAAATTTGAATAAATTCTGATCACCAGATTACCAGCGTATACCTTGCACTTTCAACGCAAAAAATAAAATCGAAATGTATGGATACAAAAATGATAGCATTAAAAGTAAAGAAGAGATGAACATAAAAAAGTAGATTTCTGCATCTATCTAAATACTGTTGCATTTTTTAAAAAAAACAACGCCCCTTATGAACTTTTATTTTTGAATATCATGAAAAGCTCGTCATATTTGCATTCAGGCACATCACCGAATTCTGTTTGATTTTTCACTAGCATTGTTATTCTGATCCATGAATAAATAATCCATCTAGATCTTTAGATATACTGCATGTTTTAAAGGATTTTTTTTATTCCATATTTTTCCAAAGTATAAAAGCATTGCACATATACATTTCAGGTTTCTTTGTAAAGAAAAAGTGCACGTTATACACCGTATAATATACGGTAATTCAAAATAAAGCTCTTTCAGATTTCATTAACCCTTCTCACTCTTTCTATTTGAATTCTAATTAGTTTGCATTACTGCCAATTTAAGCTCATTCCGGGCCCTGGGCGCAAAAGGTCTACAAGCCCCCTTGGCACTGGCGGGTCGAAATTTATAACCAGAAAATCTGGTTAAGTCCAGCTTATCCGGGTCCCTGCGCGCCCAATGGATAAACTGGCACTGGTTTGCATGGCATTGGCAATGGAGAAAGTTTCCATCGAATAGCTAAGAAAAATCAGATTTGTGTAGAATAAACATTTTCAGAAACGAAAGAGGCGTGTTTCACATACTTCTCATCTTAAGTATTTTCTATGCAGAGACACAGTCTAATCAAATGTACATGCACCCAATTTTTTTTTTATAACTTAGAAAATCATGGGGGTGGGGGGGAATCTTGAGGAAAAATACATTTGACATTTGGTAAATTTGGAGATATGTTCCACAGCTTTAAAAAATCTTGTTAGATGAAAAAACTCTTAATATTTTCTCAAAAAAACCTGCGAAAAAAGTAATAATAAAATCTATGTTACATATTTATAAAACAAAAACAATTAATTTTTATTACAAAAAGGAAATAATAATAATTAAAATTAGTGTACAGGGAAAATTGAATCTATAATTATGTACAACATATAAAAATTCACATTGAAATTAGGAATAAATCTAATACCTAAATCTTAGGAATAATCTTCATTGCTCCTTGATAACAGGCGTGCTTGTTTATTACTCACAGGATCAAAAATGCTATCAGCAGCAGATGTGAGGGGGTGCATTTTTTTTATCCTATAGGACAGAACCCGGGACCTTTGGGTCCGAAGCCGAGTAACTTAACCACTACACCAAAATGATCACCATGGTGCGGAGGTTGTTACTGGCTTATATAGATTGGATCACTACAGATGTGCCAGATACGTCTAGCACAACTGTCGGCTTTGTTTCAAATTTTTTTGATACCCTGCTACGCAAGGATACGGTGAAATTTCAGGACCATGAGTAAAAAAATGTTGTTTCCTACTTGTGGCAAATTCCAAGCCCTCGCGAATCTGATCAGCTGTTAAGCTGTTCCCCTTCGTTATTACCGACTTCTTTCTTGTCATAAATTTCGATCCAATCGTCCTCATCCAAAGAGCATCAATTCTCTGATGTCAACCATTTGGATGCTGTTAAAATCTTCACCACCATGCAATTTAGTACTCTAATTATGTGTTCAACTCACCAGATTGCATTGGATGGAGTTATAATTTCAGAACACACAACTAATTTTTGTACTACAAAACTTGCATTTTTGTGACGCATGCTGACAAAATTTTTTCTAACGAGCATTTTAGGTCGATTGGCGCAATTGCTTGATAGCAAAAGAAGCCTGTGTAATCATTCCATAATCGTAAACTTTTTCCATGCTTCCACAACAGATTCAAATTTCTTTCATCCTCTGAGTCTAAATTATATTTAAACGTTTGCTTGGTGTAGTGCATTTTGAATGCTGCAATGATATCCTGATAAGAGTGCCTGAATCAACAAGGTGATATATAAGCAATAAAAACTATATTTGGATCTTGTCACCTCTGAACTTCAGGCGCTCGTATCTTAGCCTTACTAAAACAATAATTCGTTCATTAGTTACCTTTTTAATTGTAAAAAAATTATCATCAACACAAATTATACTGAAAATTTCACCATCGTTTTTTTTTAAAACTCTAATTCGAACACCGATTTTTAAAACTTTATTGAAATTGTTGATTGCTTTCTTTGGGCTGGGAACATACCCTGAAGAACGAAAGGCCGTTTTGAAAAAAAGAAATAAGTCATTACAAAATTCGCCCCAAAACTCAGAATACAAAGATAACAAGTCACTCACTCGGGCATAAACCAACAGTCTTCTAACAACAGAAAAAGAGGGAGAGTTGAGTGTATATGATATGGATTTAAGCTGTGTTGGAAGCATTGGTTAGACAAAATCATTATTTTTTTGGAGCAGTTGGATTTGGCTTCAACATATTGCCGTTAGAGGAACTGAGAGAAAGCTTTCTTTTAAACTTGTGTTTCGTTTTCTATTTTTTATTTAAACTACGTTTATTTTACATTTATTTGCTGAAAATCTTTTAAGAAGAGTGGGGAAAAAAAGCTAGAGATGAATTTTTTTTAAAAATTTTATAATAATAGTATTATTTTGATACCTTATGTTTTACTGGAATTTTTAGCAGAAATTGCATGGAAAATACAGAGGTATTAAAATTAAATGAAATATATAATTTTAATATGTGGCTTTAAAACGCTACGTTTATTTTTAGGTTTTGGTATTGTATTGGGATGTAGAATATATGTAAAAGAAATTACAAATCAATCCAGTATAGAAAAAGACGGCTCTATTCAAGAAGGAGATATTATATTAAAAGTATGTAATTTCATTATGTGCTACAATCCATTGTTCTGAACTTTAAAATTTGCATGCATTAAAAATTTTTGTATCATGCCCTTATTATGTAAAATTTGTATTATATAAAGGAGAAAAGAGACTCTCACTCATCACGATATATCTGGTACTATTAAACCTACAAACTTGAAATTCGGTAGGCATGTTCCTTTCAGCTAGTAGAGATTTGCTAATATTGGTTTGTGAAAATCGACTCCGTAGGGGTGTTGCTAGGGCTTAAGTGGAGTTATATGTAATTATCCCCGTTTCTGAACTGTTTAAGCTATAGACATGAAATTTGGTATTCACGTTCCTTTCATGGAGTAGACGTTCGCTGCTAAAAGGATTTTTTTTTTTGCGAAAAAAGACCCTCTAGGATCATTGCAAGGACTTAAGGGGTGGTAGAGATAAATATATACTCCCATTTTTGAGCTATTAGACCTACAGACTTGAAATTTGGTCAGCATATTCCTTTCATTGAATAAAGATCCGTTAAGAACAGATTTTTTAAGGAAGTCGACTCAAGGGGGGGACATATTGATAAACTGGGACATATTGATAAAAAAATATTTCCGTTTTCGAACTACTTGTCCTGTAGTAATGAAATTTGGTATGCATGTTTCGTTTATTGAATTGAACTGATCTTGCTGAAATCTACTCTCCAAAGAGTTACGGGGTTTATTGATAAAAAAAATTCCATTTTTGAACCATTAGATTTAGGCTTGCAATTTTGGCAAGCATATTATTTATTTTATTGTGGCCAAGAGTTCTACACCATTGTCAAGGACAGGTCTTACATAGGACTTGTATGTGGTGGTAAGTACATCAGGGGATGATCCCCAAGTGACCCCCAGCTAATTCTTTGCGAATGCTAAGTCTTTTTTCGCATTTTCCTCTGCATGTCCTCTCCAAGATAGCATGTTGTCAAAAATTACACAAAGATTTTTATAAAGATTTTTGGCCACAGCATCTATGCTATGGTGGAAAAATCGACATGACTAAAAATAAAGCCCTCACACCAGTGGTGCACACAAGGGGATGTCCTAGAAGTCCGGACTCCCCCCCCCCTCCAAAGCCCTTGAGTTTTTTTTGATTGATGACAATCCTATATATATATATGTATGTATGTAAAATTTAATTAAGTACTTATAATTAACAATTTATTTTTCACTGTTTTTTTGACAAAATCAGAAGAATCAATCGGTGTTGTCTTGAGGTATGATACGAGTTGGGAGACTTTTGACCATGGACACCCCCCTTGAAAATATTTTGTGTGCGCTACTGCCTCAGACTTATTATTTCTGCCGCCTCTTCCACTCTCATTACTTCTCTTGAAGTACAGACAAATATCGATTCCCTGGGGTTATGAAAGAAAAGCAACTATTTAAGCATTTTGAAAAATGCAGGATACTGCCACTCCCCTGCACTGACAACTATATATTTCTCTTCCAAGACTACTTACATCACACTATCCTTTCTGTTCGATATCTGAGAACCTACTGAGATTGTCGGCAGTAGGGATTGCAATACCGGACCAAAAGTTTAATACCAGTATTCGGGATTTTTTAAATCTTAATACTGGGACACCAGTTTTAATACCGGTAGTAGAAGTTTTAGGAAAAGAAAGAAAATACATGTGTTTCTTTTTTTATTTGCCAGTTTTATTAAAAAGTGTAAATTTCACAAAAAATTAATTTGTAATTTTTAAATTATAACAGTATATAAAGAATCACAAAAAAGTAAAGGAACATCTTATTTATTTAAATCATAAAAAGTGCTAATATCACTACTCAGTTTTTGGTACTATTACAATTTTTGAAATGTGGTCTTGAACCTAATGTATTGTCATTAATCCTGGAACATAATTATGTGCAAAAATTACCAGCTGTCAAAAACGCTCTTTCGGCATTTATGCTAGTTGGTGGTATTGTTAGCAATACGCAATGTACTTTTTCCAAGTATTTATCTTTAAAATCTCTCATATTCAAATTAATCGATTTCTTGTCGGGTGGTTTTGGATATAGCTAATTTCTGTATTGTATTTTAGTTTGTGAAATTTTTTTAGTTATCGCTAATTCTAATTTTTGTTCAAGAGACCATTCCTTTTCACTATCGACATTAGTGTCATCATCATCTTCGATAAATGTATCGAATTCTTCTGAATGTGGATAAGGTTTGTGGGTAAAAAATTTTAAGAAAATTTACGATTAACTTGATCAAATTTGAATTGGTTAGTCTCTTTTCATCTTTTCCGTTTTCATTTATAAAATCATGATTATATGTAAATATAAGTATGATATACAAATACAATTTGAATAACAAACTCCCCAATTAAAAAGATATCAAAATATTTATGCACTTTCTTCACAAATACTAATATCAGACTACTTATCTAGCCAATGTGCAGTATCACTCCGAGCTGTAATAGAATAGTTTTGGCCCTCCTCCTTGGATAATTCTCATATTTTATCACTTCTCTTGATTGTACGATGCAACTTTGTATTCACAGTCTAATTAATTTTGCCCATTAAGAAGACATAGAAACAAAAACATATTCTGTTTTGCTAAGTTGACGATCCCTGAATATATGCAGGAGACAATTTGGAAAATTTCTAGTAAATACCAAAAAACCGGTATTTAATCTTGGGAATACTGGTATTACAAAATTGTACAAATGGTTCAAAATACTGGTATTCGGTATACCGGTATTGCAATCCCTACTCGGCAGCAATGGTCAAGGTATTGCCTCAAGAGTTCCGAGAGGCCACTACTGAGAGGAAAGATCTCCGAAGAATAGCTGTGACGAATTGTACTGTGTTTGCAACAGAAATTAGAGCTACAGTTGGCAGCACTGACTCAATGAACAGTTACAAATTAGTTACTTCAAGGACTTCTCCAAGCTAATCACCGCGCATTCCACTACTTTGGTTTGCAACGTCAGTAGGGCTCGCTAGAGGTTGGAGTGGAGATCTATTGTGTTTTCTAATGAAAGTTAGTTCTGCCTTTGTGACAGTGATGACCGTATCTTAGTTAGAAGGAGGCCAAATGAGCACTTTGCCACCAACCTGTCTGCGGTCTAGACACACTGGACCTACAGGAGGACCACTCATGTAGTTATTCCACTCATTCTGACTTTAAACTTGTACCTCAATCTGGGGATTCAACATGGGCTGCCTTTTATGAATAGCATTCAAGAGGCTGTTTTTCAGATAGGCAACGTGGGCCCTCATACTGCTGTTCTAACCCAACTAGAGTGTCTACAGAGGCTCTACAGAGTGTCAACGTGTTGCCTTGTTCAGCTAGATAACCAGATCTTTCTCCAATCCAGCACTAATGGGATGTCATTCGACGAACACTCCAGCGTCATTCATTACCTTCATTAAATTGTCTCTATATTGACTGATCAAGTGCAATGGCATACATGCACAGACCTCTCTTGGGGGAGGGGTTACATTCTAGAAAACACAAATGAATGTGCAGAGAAGTATTTTCTATTGTAAAAATTAAAAATGTGTTGGACTATGGGGGTGTTGACCTGCCACCACCACTCTTGTTTATGCCTTATACTAAGTGCAACACAGGCAGGAAACTCCTTCCCCGAATCTGAGATCTGGTATCTGTTGGGCAAAAGGCAGATACATTTACACCCTTGCATTTAAAATTCTAGCAGTTATGCAGATTATTAATGCACCATCATTTCACATTTAAAATGGCTCGTGCGCTTAGATTAACCTATTATCTTGAAAATTAAATCAATTAAATATGCTACCAAATGTATTGCTGAAATTTCATTACTTGTCAAAAGCCCCCCCCCCCCCCCCTCCTACCAGTGTATATTCCACATCATGATATTCACATACACATCGCAGAAATTTTTTAATCTATTTTCATAGCCATTATCTTCAAAATAAATTTTAACATTTATTTTTTTCTTTAATTTTGAATTGTTAATAAATACACTTGATTGTTTTTCCAAAATAAAAGCACTTAAAATATTAAATTTTTGTTTCAGAAACTTAGAAGTGTTCCATTTTTAATGCTTTTATAATTTTAAATCATTTAAACATATTGCATTTTCCCCCTTCTCTTTTATAGATTAACAGTAATAGTACAGACAGCATGACATTGAAAGAAGCTAAAAAAATAATTGAAAATACGAAAGAGAAATTGCAACTAGTTTTAAAACGTGATACAAACCAGATGCCTGAAATCAATCAAAATGGACAACAGATAACAAGTAATTGTATGTTTTTTATAAAACAACTTCTTTCCGTCTATATTATGTATATAAATATCTCTGTAAGACTAAGAATATGTTCTTATTGTGAAAATAGGAGGGGAAGAAGAATGATTTTTTTGCTTTTGGATATGCACAAAATTATTATTCTTTAGAAATTTTTGCTTTATACATAAATTAATTTTATGCAGCCTTTGTCTGGTATTTGCTTTATTATAATATATCGTTCAATTTTTGAAAATATGCTAAGTGAGAGGGGAAAGTTTAGAATATAATAAATATTATAAGAACTTTATCATGTTAACTATCTTAAGCAGAAATTAATGTGCATAGATTTCTTCAAGATGAATAAGTAATAATTAAAAATAATTTTTTTTCTACAAATGTGGTGAGTGCTAAAATCTCCCTGTAGTGAAACTGGTGGTTATTAAGTTATATAATTAAAATAAAACTATTTATTATTCTCATGATTTGTTTTATTAATTTTAAATTCATTTATATAATCAGCCATTTGTTAATGGATTTTTTTACTCTCAGGTGACTCAAAAATACCTTCACCTGTATTAGATAGAGCAGATGAAAAAAATAACTTGACAAGGTAAGTCTTTTAAAATCAAATTTTCAGAAATAATTAAATGTTTTATAATGTTCTATGTCAGTTTAAGCTCTTTTCGGACCCTGGACACTGTAGATATACATGCCCCCTTGGCACTGGCAGATCGAAGGATTTACTAACAAAGGAAACAAAAATTTAATATTAAATTCTTATTCTAAAAATATATATAAAAATAAGAAACAAAACAGTGTGTGTGTGTGTGTTCTCTCTCTCTTATAAAAAATATTTAAAATAGAAGCAACATTCTAAAATCCTTACTAATATTGTAAACGGGAAAGTTTGTATGGATGTTTGTTACTCTTTCACGCAGAAACAATTGATTGGATTTTAATGAAACTTACTTTAATGAAAAGCGCAGTTCCACCCCAGCCTGGACAATACGCGATCTCACTCCGTCTGAGTTCCAGGAGAATACTGAGAGGCCAAAAAAAGGACTTATACATCATTAATGTTTAAGTTAGAGATTAAGTAGCAGACTCCTTTTAACAGACAGCCAAGCTTGTCTGCCAGATTTGGACTGTTAAAAGATTTTTTCCATTTTGCTTGAAAGCATTGGGAATAATTAAAAAATGTTTTGAATTGCTTGAAGAAAACCGTTTAGGTTTCGTTTTAGGTAGCATTAAATGCTTCCTTGTTAATAGTATCATTATTTTTAAAATTAGAGTTGTTGGACGCCGATGGAGCATTTTCGCATGCCGCCATCTGGTTGCTATAAGAGTTAAGAGCTTGAACAAAACTCAAGTCGGGTGTAATTTGGGAGTTTTCCATCTGATTGGGTTTCGTTACGTTGCCTAATTTCTTTGGGGGATTTTCCCTTCTCTTTTTGGGTTTGGGAAAGAGGGGGCATTCTATGGATGAGGCCATATGACCTTTAATATTACAGTTAATACATAGTGGGTTTTCCACTTTTCTTTAATTGGGCACTGGCCTGTTCTGTGATTTTCACTACATTTCAGGCAGCGCATCTTCATGTGATAGTTTTGGCTCACGTGATGAAAATAATTACAGTTGTAACACTGTGTTACATGTGAGCCTTTTCAGAAGGAATTGATGATGTAGAGGCAACTTCGGATTCCGAAAATATCATCGACATTTTCGTTCTCAGTTACCTCAATCATGAATATTGGGAGGGTGTTTTTATTAGAGAATTTCTTCAGTTGTGCTACTTTTTCAATGCTTATTCCTTTGAATATCATTTCGTTTTTAATATCCTCCACATTCATGGAGGCAGGGAGTCCCTTGATTACGAGTCTATTGGCCAATGGTTTTTTTTTTTTAAACATTTATAAGCCCCGTGCACCACCGAACGTATAACACGGGGGTAAACAACACAGACAGAAGAAAGGATTACAACACAAACATCCATGCCTTCTCCGGGATTCGAACCCAGTCCCTGCGGCACCGCAGTCAGCTTCACTGACCACTATACCGGATGGGCGGCGGCCAATGGTTTGGTGACAAAATATTCTACTTTTTTGGATGTTAGATAATCTGTGATTTCGCGATGTTGATCCATGGTTTCAGATTGTACTTTAATATATCCATTTGAATGGGTGTTTGTAACGGTGGGGTGCATTCGGTTAAGTTCCTGCAGGATTATAATTCTCATTTAGTTTCATGGTGATAGGTTTGGTTTTATTTATCACTTGGGTGACGTCCTCGGCATCAGTATTTGCAGTGTTGAAAGCTGCAAAGCTTTTGTTGGTTTTTATTGAATTTTGAATATTCTCCATTGGGGAACAGGTTTAGCTGATTTTTTGGGGAGGGTGAAGTCATTAGTATTATTTTTAGATATGAGATTAGTTAGTTTTGCTGGTCTAAGGATAGGCTTAACATGTCTCTTAACAGATTTAAATTTAAAATTGTGATTACACAACATGACTGGGCAAGGTAAAAACTCAGTCATCTTACCCTCCTGGAAGTTCAGTTTTCTGTCAAGGCTTTTCAGATCATCTTCCAGCTTTTCCATTGTTTCCGGATTAGGGCTGGGGCTGGTTCTTTCAATCTCCAACATTTTGGTAAGATAATCCTTTCTTGCAGAGAAGATGGGGACTTCTTTTTCAAAGCTTTTCAGTTTTGTGCATCGCTGTTCATCAGTGAGGGGGGGGGGCACTAAGGTCCTCCATTGTAACGCTTTGGTCATTTCTGGGCTCTTAGATGGACGTCAATCTAGCACGACATCTACATCCAAATTTCCTTCACCTAGGACACACACCCTCCTACTCCCCGATTGGTCCTCACAAAACCATTGTATCAGTTTTCTTTTGTGTTGAAACTTGAAGGGTTCAAAGCAAAAATTTATATTAAATCATGAAATTTGATATGTTTACGCATCTTTAACTTTCTCCCCATCCATGAGTGAGATCGCAATGGACATTCCTTTCACCATACAATGTCTGGTGGTAAAACAAAGAATATTGCAAAAGTCAGGTTTTCAGCCCCAAGCTGGATCTTACAAAGGATTGCAACTTGGCATCAATCAGGCACTGGCGTAACGTACACCCCCACATTGCAGGCGGAACAAAGCTTGACTGATACAAAGTACGTATTTGGTTTTGAGGCCCAAAACCTGAGTTTGCAAGGGGTCCCTAATATTCTCTGTTATGCCAATGATGAGTGTAGTTAATATAAGTTAAAATAATGCCTGTGATCTCCACACACCATCAGCTAATTTTTTTCCGAAGAAATTAACCTGCTCAAATGGGCAGTTTCTTCTCTTGCATTTTACTCATTTCAAGTAACAGCATATAATTATGTCCTTAATTTTGAATTATTTTTTAAAACTTAAAATAACACATATATATATATATATATTTGTTATGCTGTCTTTTTGTTCGCAAGAATTATTTAAGTTTTATAGGTGTGTATCTATGCGAACAATTTATCTTTTTTAATTATAATTTTTTGCTTTGGAGAGAGAGGTGGCATTTTCCATTTTTGTCCAGAATGGCAAAACTGCTAAAGCCGGCCCTGATCTTGGTTATGTCTAAGGAAAAAGAAATTCCTGCTTCCTGGTATTCATGATCTGCATTTTTACTATTTTTAGCGAAAAAAAGTTGTAATTTCTGGTCATTTGTTTTTAATTGCCTTCTGAAACTTTTTCCTTTTATCTGCTCCTGATTAATACTTGTAACTCATTTTAACCCCTAGAAATAATCATCCTTATTAGGTTAGTTGGTATGTGCTAGATACTAATAATTTACCTTATTTCCTGCTGTTCTGTGACCAGTAAAATCAGTCTATCATTTTAAATGTCGTGCAGTTCATCTCCATTATTTATATCATAGGTTCTCAACGTGGGCATTCAGGTGGGCAGTAAAAGACCCAGAGAAATTAGAGGGCGTTGAGATGGTACAGAAGGGCTTGGGCAGATTAACCAAATATATACAAAAAAAATTAAGAATTACATGCTGACTATGTACTAACTAAAGTCAACTTTGATACTGTTTACCTTATGTTGTTGATTTATGTATTTAAATCATTTCTCTATACTACGTGTACGAAAATTCACAGATTTCGGTAGTTTGGAAAGTGGATGAAAAACTTAAAAATTGCATTACATTCATACCATAAATTAAATCAGACCTACATTACATTTAACCTTACATTAGATGATATAGTGCATTTTAATTTTTGTAGTGCACGTGTTGTCTTTGTGAGCAGTAGGAAAAATGTTCCATCCACTGCATTGCATTACGTATATCATCCAAGAAACATAATTAAATATGTTAAGTGAAATATGTTATATAATTAAATGACCTGGAATTAATGTGCGATTCTTTAATGACTGAAACTGTCGATTTATACATTTATTTTGAAAGCAATGGTTTATTATGAATTACTTCATATCATCCAAACCCCTGCCTGTCTTTATGACAGGTAAGCTAAAACTTTTACTCCATTTTTTTAAATGGTGAAGAAATTCAGTGGTGTTTAAATTCCAACAATATCCTATCTATGACTAAAATATGTAATATTACATATTTAAATATATTTGTGGAAATAGCTATTTCAGATTTGCAGCCAAAAAAATTGGACTGTAGAAAAAATTAAATTAAAAAATATATTCTATTAGTTATAGAATATTTTTTTAAAATTTAACTCTTGTTTTCACCATGTATTATGTACACTCTTATTTCTGTAGAGTGGGAGGGGGCGGTATCGAAATATTCACTGGGAAAGGGGGTTCTAGTTAAGAAAAGGTTGGGAACCTATGATTTATATATAACGTTTGCATCGCATTACATATTTAGTAAGGTTATGTCTTTAGACTAATTCATCTGCCTGCTTTTTAATGTTGGCCGCATTATAGTTATCATTCGACTCTTAACACCCGGTGCCATGCCGGCCTTAGATTAGACGGACATGGACGTGCTGGTAAGAGGCGCTAATTATTTTCATAAAATCGTTTACTATTTTTCTCTAAAGAATTTTTATCTTCGAATATCAAAATTTATAGCCAGAAAATCTGTTTAAGTCCAGCTTTTCCAGGCCCTTAGGTGCCCGCCTCAAACGCCTAATGATGCTTTTAAATTTTTATACTTTTTTGTAATTTTGTACCTGTTTATAAATTTTAAAAAATATTTCACAATTGTGTTGCATTTTTAAACTGAATGGAACATAATGGAATTATATGGTATTGCTTTTTGATAGGTTACAATCTGGGCGTAACCGAGGTCCTCTGATGGATATTTCTCTCAGCCAATTAGATCAACCAGCCACACCCTTACTAACAGGTCATGGTCATTCCAGAGCTCCTGTTGGCCTAGACGAAGAAGAATCTCTTCAAAGGCCACCCCTACCTCGAATAGATGGTACTTCAATTAACATTCAATTTCACAAAAAAGAAAGCATTCTGAAATCTATTCTTTTATTCTCTTAATGCATACAATTTTATAAAACCTTTAAAGTTCTTCAAGGATTTTTTTCTTTTTAATTAGATAAATGCATGCATTTCTGACTATTTTTTTAAAATTTAGTTTGAAATAAAACAGCATTTTATTCATCTTTTAAAAGCTCTGTTCTTTTTCTCTTGTTTATTTTTCCTAGCAACTGATGCTGCATTTAAACTACGCATGTACATCAAAGCAAAATGGGGGGGAAATTTGTTTCATTTAATAATGTTAGAAAATATTTTAAAAGTAATAGTTTTGAAATTCTTGTTTTAAAAAGATTTTATGTGATAGTATTTATTTATTTTATGCTCTTAAAAAGTTAATTAATTTTAGCAATGGTACATGTTATAAAAAAGTTTTTTTAATAATTTTTAATACTATTTTATTTACTTATAAATATATAGAATTTACAAGTCGAAGAGATCAATTTGATGATGATCCTTTAGCAAGAAGAAATAAAACTGTACCGTAAGTTTACTTTATTTGTCATAAATTACTTTTTTTAAAAAATGATTTTTTGAAGTGTACTTATCTTTTTTTTTATGTTTTGTATTTTGGTAAATGCATTAAAAATTTAAATAGCAGCTGGAAGAATTTTAAAAGTTTACTGTACAGTAAAAAGCATAAATATATTCCTTTTAATCTTTGAGGCAGGAACATTTCTATTTCCTGATTCAACAATGCTTTTTTCAAAAAATTTATTTTAGTTGAAATATTGATTTTATCTTTGAAAATCAGTGAAAAAATCATGAATGAAATGAAAGATTCCTTATTTCATTTTTTGTTTTAAACTGTTTGAAAACATATATTCAAATATTGAAGTTTCATGTGACTGCTTGATTAGATAGTTTTAGACAAAATGAAGACTGTATTTTGTTTATGAAACAT
Organism: Trichonephila clavata; assembly: GCA_019973975.1. NCBI lineage: Eukaryota > Metazoa > Arthropoda > Arachnida > Araneae > Nephilidae > Trichonephila > Trichonephila clavata. Next base: position 93,738 of record BMAO01025344.1, read on the forward strand.
GTATTCATCTGTAATTTTGTTCACATAAATTTTGATTTTTTTCAATAAATTTGAAATCAAATATTTCATCTAAAACATTAACAGATGATATGATATAGATTATAAAATATTGTGGAAATTAAATTAACTTAAAAATAGAAAAAATAGTTTTAAATTTATAATATATTAATTTTTTTTCTCTACAAAATGCAATGATCAAGAAATTGCTGTTATATATATTTTTCGTGTTCTTTGTTTTGCAGACCAGAGCCTCGTTTTATCTCCTTTCAAAAGGATGGGAGTGTTGGAATCCGTCTTACAGGTGGGAATGAAGTGGGAGTATTTGTGACTGCTGTTCAACCAGGAAGCCCTGCTTCTCTTCAAGGGCTGCAGCCTGGAGACAAAATTTTAAAGGTATTGCAACATAACTTTGAAGGGAAAAATAATAGATAATTTTTTTGTTTATTCTTTTAAATTATTTCTGATTTTGAATAGTATAACATAAAAATGTAAATTGGATCATTTTCTGTGCACAGGTTAACGACATGGATATGAATGGTGTTACAAGAGAGGAAGCTGTTTTGTTCCTTCTGCACATTCAAGACTTTGTTAATCTTATTGTACAGCATATGAAAGAAGGTATCTAAAACTGCCCTTAAAGGAATTTAAAATGCAAACAAAGTTTTAAATTTCTGTATTATTGTTTTTAAATCTTCAACAGTTATTGTTTTTAACCTCTATGTAGGCCATAGTTCACATTGATTGATCACATTAATTACTAACTCCTTTTAATTTCCGGCTTATTTAGCTGTTAACATTACATCATTTCAAATAACTAATTTTCTTTAAATACTAAGCATATTTTTTTAGATGTAAAAAATAATTTTAATCGTGATGCATCAATCAAAAACATAAACAGCCATAAAATTAAAAATTTACCTATTTTTCTTGTTTCATTCACATTTTTGTCGTATTTTCTTGTAGACTATGATGAAATAGTTGCTAATCAACGTGGGGACTCTTTTTATGTAAGGTAAGTTTCCTTTCATTCAATGGGAAAGTATTTTTAGAACTTAATTTTCTTAATTAGTTCCAATAAAAGTTATCCATTTTGATTTTTTTTTATTGTTATATCCTTGCATTAATAAGGCTGCCTTGCACCTATTTCTGTAAGAAATTACCATTAATAAGTGACTTCTAAAGATTACTTTAGACATTCTATTTACAACTGCTTAATTTATTACTGCTTATAACTACTATTGTAATAAATTATTTTACAATGCTTGGTTATCTTTTTATTTTTTGTTAATTTTTAATTTTATTGTTTTTTGTCTTTCTTTAATCCCTCTTTGTATATTTTTGTATTAATTACTTTTGGTACTATTTTTTGTGTGTGTTTTCATACTCTTTCTGTAGTTCCATGTTTATGGTTCCTGGTGATTTTTCTACTGGTTTAGATCCTATTTGTTTTCAGATTTATTAGTTATCTATTTTGATTTTATTATTAACATATATATACATGCTCAAACATATTCATATCATTCTAGGACTCATTTTTCATATGAAGGTTCTGGAAAGGGAGAACTTGGTTTTCATGTGGGAGAAGTGTTTCATGTCATCAATACATTGCACAATGGAGTTGTGGGCTCTTGGTTAGTGCACAGGTTAGGAAGAACAAATCAAGAAATACAAAAAGGTGTCATACCTAATAGCAACAGGTAATATAAAAAAAAACAAAAATTTTGAATTTTTTGTTTTTTAATGATTATTTATTTTTTATTCAACAAATATTTATAGAAAAGGAAAGTTGAATTCTACTTTATTCCTTCTTAATTGCAAGCTTGCTGTGATGAATGTGTATGAATATAAGTACTTCTGGAAAAGCTCGTGATTAATTATATGTATATATATTAACTACCTGTTTAAGGGAAATTAAAATATCAAAAAAACAATTATGAGGATTTTACATTCAAATTGCATTACTCTGTATTAAATAAAATTGTATGTTTTTTTTATTGGCATTTTGCCATCTGTCATATTAAACCTATGTACTGTAAAATAAATCAATGTTCTGAATCATCATTTTTTCATCGTATCCATTACTGATTTACCTAAACTATGCTGTTTTCCTTATTTGTTCCTTGTGAATATTTTTTTATGAGAATTGGTTGAGTATATAAAAAAGTGGCAGCTATTCCTTTTATTTCATTATTGAAAATTATATTCATACATCTTAATTAAACATATTTTTCATGTGTTTAAATTCCTACTGATTGCAAGTTTAATTCTTACTTAATTCTTATTTCTTTCATTTTAATTCTTACTGATTCTTGTGCATTTACAAGTATGTTTATATTTTATAGGGCAGAGCAGTGGGCTCAGGAGCAACAGAATCAAGCTAAAAAAGATGCTGCCTCAGAAAGTCGTGGAAGTTTCTTCAAAAGGAGGAGTGCTCGTCGTTCCAAATCTCTCAGTAAGGACCACTGGGAAGATGTTGTCTTTGGTGGGTCTATATTTCAAGTGTTGAGGAAATTTATATTTAGATACATTTTATAATGCATTATCTTTTTTTTAAAAGTGAAGAAGCATTCTAAAAAAGATTTTCATTTACTTTTATTTTATCAAGTTCAAAAATTTTTTTCTATGATTAAAAAAACTTAATCTGTTAAAAATGATTAACTGTAAAATTCTTTTTTTACTCTGCCATACAGTCTCAAACAGTAAACTTGTAAAACATGTCTTTTTCCTGTTCTTCCTTCCTCCTCTTCTCTTTTCAAGGGACTGAGACCTATAACTCTAGTATAATTTTTTTATTAGAAATACATGCATGTAATTAAAAAAATATTCACCTTTTTTTCCTCCAAAAAGTTCTGTTCATCAGTTAACAGTATTATAAATAATGTTTTGATTTTTTTCTTATAATAAAATGAAACTGATTATAAAACATCGTACCTTTTATTTATCTGTTGTTTAAAGTATTATCTTGTACTATGAATAATATAAAGAATAATATTCATTAGGAATTGTTCCTCCTTTTTTTTGTAGCTGATGGTATATCTAAATTTCCAGCATATGAACGAGTGACTCTAAAACACCGTAAGTTATTGTAATCCTTTAAAGTTTGAACTCCAAAATTTGTAGAATATAACTCTCACTTCACATTTTCCATTTATAGATTTATAAGCTTTCATGTAGGTTAGGGAAAAAAATATTACTTTTCATCGAACTGAGTTTTTTTTCTTTTCTTCTCTTTTAGCGGGTTTTATAAGACCAGTTGTATTGTTTGGATCTTTAGCTGATGTTGCTAGAGATAAATTATTGAAAGATTATCCAGACAAATATGCCACTCCACGTAAGTTATTAGAAAAAATAAAATTGAATATAGATGAAGAATATTAAATTACAAAATTCATGAAATAATTATGGTTTTGTCTTTTAAAAATAAACTTATGATTTATCTTATTATTCCTTACGAAAACATAAGAATTTTCTATTTCTTTTTCTGCTCCCTATTGTTAAAGTTATGTAAGTACCATTATATATTAGAAATATTTTTTGTTATAATAATGTTGTTCTGTATTTTATATTTGTAATCAAATGTTAATCAAGATTGATATTTTGCTTTTTTTAACAAATACTTTTATAATTCTTTAAAATTAGATTTTAATTTTGAATTGTTACTCTGTCTCCCCTTCCCCCCTTTTTTTAATCCTCTTTTTGTTTCTTTTTTCAGAATTAGATGGTCATTTAGATGATATTTCTAAAAGTCAAAAATCTTCTGGTATAATCCGGCTTAGTGCAATCAAAGAAATTGTTGAAAAGGTACTGTTATTTCAAACATTCTTTAAATAAACAGGTAAAAAACTTATTTCCTGCATTTTTCCAAAAATGAAAGATGGTGAATTGATGTAATTGTTTTAATTAAAGAAAAATTACCTTACCCAAATGAAGATGCTATTTAAAATTTTGAGCAAATCATGTTGAAATTATACGTATAAAGTTTTAGTTGGGCTGCATGGGAAAAATTCAGTTCTCTTACAAAACACTGAAATCAGTTTGTCAGATGGCACTGTTGGCCGAGCCTCCTGTAGATAACAGACATGCAACAATTACTTTCTCTTTATGTTTCTATCAATTTCCCTTTTTTTTTTTTTTTGTTTATTCATAATGTAACTGAGGTTTTATAATGAGTAATCATCTTTCTTTCAGTGCATTTCTTATTAGTAATTGTATTCAAATGAAAGAAAAGAAAACTTACACCAAAAGGGAGCATATCTGTCGAAATAATATCTTAAATATTTATTAGTGAAGTATAATAACAGAAAGCTATGAAATATGTTCAATAAAATCAAGATTGGGAAAGATGCCTTATGTTTTTCAGACAAAATAAGGTCCAATGTTTTTGATTGATATGATCAAAATAAAATGTTGTTTATTTAGAAGTACAAATTTATTTTAAGCATTCAACTGTTTTGCTTGATTTTTTGGGTTCATGTAAAAAATTAATATTGCAATTATTTCTATTTGAAATTATGTATAGAGAGATTTCTCCTCCTGTGTAAAAAGGGAGAGCTAATCTGAGTAAAAAATATTTGGACATTTAGAATTTATAAAATTAATTATTTTATACACATATGTAAAAATATATGTAAAATTTGTATTTTATATCATAAAAATTGTCTTTAAAATATACACTTTATTTATTCAAAAATATTTTGTGCTAATAATTAAATGAAAGGAAGAAAAATTATGAACAATAAATATTTTGTACTAAATATTTTTAGGGTAAGCATGCTATTCTAGATATTACTCCTAGTGCTGTGGATCGTCTAAATTATGCTCAATTTTATCCCATTGTGATATTCATGCGAGCTGAAAACAAGCATGTAGTCAAGGAACTACGCTCACGTCTCGCCAAGTCCAGTCATAAGAGCTCCAAGAAACTGTATGATCATGCTGTAAAGCTTGAAAAACTTTGGTCCCATGTTTTTACAGGTGATAAAACACATCATAATAATTATAGAAAATTTTAAAACCATATTAGTTGGGAAAAATTTAAAATCTGAAATTATAGTTTTGTTTATTAGCTTAATTTTTATATACTCCAATCCCTACTTTTTCAATTATAAAATTATGTTTGTATAGTTATACATTTTGGTTCTTTTAGCTACCATTACATTAACAAGTGCTGATATGTGGTACAAGAAATTGCGAGAGACAATTGACAAACAGCAACAGCAATCCATTTGGATATCAGAATCAAAAGTAATTTTTTTTAGCTTGCTTAGTTAGTTATGTTGTAATATTGCTTTTAATTTTAAACAGTTGTCAAAATTTGTATGGATTTCAATTTTAGCAATTTAAAAACAAAAATACTGATCTCTCTCTTTAATTACTAACTGACAAAATGATTTAATTTTTATCAACTTAATCTGATCATTTGTAATCAATTCAGTTCATTCTGAAATAAATAAAATCAAATATACATCATGCATTGAAAATTTCTTAGATTATTCTATCTAGAATGCTATGGTTTTTAATAAGGCTTTATACAAAAAATGTCTTTTGAAGTATTTCAAAACTTATAGTTTATAAATGAATCACAAAATTATTTTAAATAATTTTTATAAAAATAGAATTTGTGAAATAATATATGCCTATAGCTAAATTTGTGTGTGTATTATTATCAGGTATTTAAAAAAAAAAGTGCAATATAGTTTTCAGAAATGTGCTCCTTTAAAATCATGCTCGATTTTTAACCATGTTGCTTTGAAAATTTTTATTTTCAAAGCAACATGGAAAACTTATAAAGAGGGAATCATATTCCATCTTCCTAAATAAAATTCTGTAAAACTTTTTATTTCCTTTCAGCCAGAAGAAGCTATATCTGATGATTTCCTCTTCCCCATGACTTCACGCCTCAGTTATGCTTCTTCACCTGAAAGTGACCTTGAGCTTGCTAATGACAGTAGACCTTCAGACTTGCAGGATTTGGGTCTGCAATCCAATGACAGGCACATGGTGAAAGCATCCAGTGATCCAAGCATAGCAACACAGGATGAGATGTCAGGCCCGCCTGGTTATAATCAGCTCTCTGGTTTTTCTACTGCACGATCTCGTCAGGTACTATTTAATTTGGTATTGATTTGGCATTTATTCCTTTTTTACTACAATATTGTTTAAAAGAATTCTAATTATCTTAATTACCATTGCTATCCTTCATTTAAGTTACTTTTGATTGAAATTATTTATGTGCAATTATATTTTCCAATATTTTTTTTAAAATTTTATTAGAAGAGGGGGTTTTTTGATTAATTAAACATAGAGTGCAAAACCGAATTTTACTAAAGATTTTTAAGTATCATAATTAGATTTTGAACATTTATAATTGTAAAAAAAAATATTTTCTTTGTAAGAATTTGATATGCATTCTATTTATTTTATTTCTGTTAGAAAAATCTATCTTTATATTGCAATGTTTTATGCATAACTTTTTTCAGTTCTTTTAAATTCTTTGATTGTGTTTATTACTTACTCCATTGAAATTTAAAAGCCTTTAGTGGGTATGTGATACTCAAATCTAAATAGAGTTGATGTATTTTTTTATATTTTTTTCAGCTGCCCTTTGAATTCCTCCAACAACAAGTATGTGTGAGTTCATTTACATATATATTCTTTAAAGTCTTAGTAATTGTTTAGAGTTAATATACATTAAATTTGTTTTTTATTCAACTTCTTAATTGTATACTTTAATATAAAGAGTTAATTTTTAATACTGCATATATGCAAATTTTTCATGTCAAGCACTTAGTATATTAATTATATATTATTAGTATATTAATTATTGTATTAATATGTAAGCATTGATGGACAGCAAAAAATATTTTTATTGGGTCTTTTGACTGATTTTTTGATTTATCATAGAAGAGCACAAAATTATTAACATTTTAATTTCTTGAAATGATATATTTCTTATAGGATGCTTTGACTCTAGGGTCTGATTTAAGAGATTCCGCTAATCCTGCCAAGTATAACCCTGGTAATATATGCATTTATATGTAGTAAATGTTTATAATTGTGGTTCATAAGCATTTTTTAACTGGAATGCTTCTTTTAAAATGCATTTTTAATGAAATAAATTTCCCTTATTTATTAAAACCCATAATTTTTTAAAAGCAATATTTTAAGAAATTGTTTACAGATATCTTCTTGCTTGTATTGTATCGGCATTTGACAATTGATTTGCATCAGAATTATTAGCATATGATTAGCCTCATTCGTATTAGTATACTTTGACAGGTATAACACAATCTTTTGCCAAATAATGATTATATAAGCCATATGATTCTTAATAAAATTGTGTATATTGTATAGGAGGTGAGACAGCTCTGAAGGCACGCACCACACAACAGCCAGAACCACCACCACGTGTGGATCGTGCGAGCAAACCTACACACTATCGGACAGTACAAGAGAGGTTGTTCGCTCGTGGACGACATTCACTCTTGTTGGAAGGTATTACACATATTCAGCCACATACTTCTTTTTCTTTCCATAACCAAGTCCACAGTTTTGAGAAAATTCAATTCCTGTCGTTTGACAGCTTCATTAAAATTTTTTAAATTTATAAACATCATCCGTAAGAATTATAGTTTATTATAACTAGCAGTTAACTTAAAAGTAATACTTATCCATTGGAAATTGGGGCTTGCATTCGTTCCTTTTATGTCCAACATTACTTCTTTTGTGTACGTTCACAAAACAGAATGAAAAATAAGACTATCATTCAATTTTCTGTATTTTAAAGTTACATTTTTCTTATTAAATTATCAGTTATTTCTTATTTGCTCCCTTTTCCCTCCACAGTGCAAGAAAATTTCTTACTATCTGTTGTATTATATTAAAAAGATTAAAACAAAATGGAAGAATAATTTGGGGGGGGGGGGTCATTTTTACTGAGATCATCACTTAAATCAGTTAGTAGTTATCCATTGGGATCAGCTTTTGTATTGTATGCTCAACTAAACTATGGATTCAGAAAAATAGTTCATATACAAAATATGTACATAAAAGAAGCAAATAATTTTTTAAAAAATAATTTAATGCATTTTAGTGGATATTTTTTAAATTCATTAAGCTTTCCTGCAATATGTATACCAGTTTTCTTTAGTTGTATTGTATAAAATAAAAGTTACAATTTAAAGTCTCATGCCTAAGCTGATAACTGGTACTGCAATCTACTTTGTGTTCTGCCATTTTGGCTAGTTAAAATGTATTGACCACATGGGTTTCTTAATCAATTCACCTAATGTACTGAGTGGCTTGAATTTCTTCGTATTTATAACTAAAAACTTTTCTTTTTTAGCCCCATCTTATGCATTTCCCTTGGCTGCTTTTCATATTATATTTTAAGAGATATTTTTTAAAAAGTCTGCTAGAAAGCTTCTGTGGTGGTGGTTGCTATTGGCTGGTGTTTGCTAAATTTGTACACTTAGCTTTGAATTTTTGTTGTTGTTATTATTACTTCATTGCAACTATTTTTAAAATAATCCTTTGGAACATATCTATTTTTACAGGAAATCCAACTCCAAGAGAACCTCCAGATTATATAAATACTGGAGCTCAGCCATATTCTTTGGAAAGATCAAATGGAAGATTGGTATAAGAAAATGTTTCAATTTTACTATAATTATATTTAAAGTTTCGTTTGTCAGTTTTGTAGGCAAAATCAGCTAAAACTTCTTTTAACTAAGATACCAATTATGTTTTTTAATGAAAAAGAATTTTGGGTTTCATAGTAATAACAATTTTGAATTAAGTTTTAAAACTATTTATAATTTTACAATACACATTATAACCGAAGGAATCAAGTAAACATGCAGAATATAGTATTTATTGCACAGCTATTTTATATCAATGATCATTACCTATGAGGCATGTACTATTTATATATAGCATTTAGATTGCAATTTACATTACTATTAAAAATTAGAATTTTTAACATACTGATTTGTTTTGTGTTTATGAAATATGTATTAATAGATTATTTTTTGCAAGTTTTAAAATTAAGTGTAATAGTTATCACATATTATTTATGCAATATGCAATACTTTTATATATAATAGGGTTGTTTGTTTAATAAAAGGAAACAGAACTTAATAAGCAAAATTTTTAAGCTATTATGTTCTAAAATTGCAAAAATTGTGTCACATTTGCCAAAAACAAAAGAAAAAAAAAGAGAGTGAAGTTAAAAAACTATTCTAATATCAAACTAAGATTTTGGCCAATTTGAAATCTAAAATGAAGGTGAAGATATTAAATTACTTTAAACATGTTATATATCAAATTCAATTTACCTTATGTTTCTATGGAGGCAAATGCTTAAATCAGATGTTTCAAATTACAGTTTTAAAAGATATTTGATGCAGAATATAAATATTTAGTTGCATTATTGTATTTTCTACGTGGAAATAGCAAGCTGTGTTGAATGGATGGGAAGGGGGGCATTTTTCCATTAAAGAAACAATGTAACTGTTGCAATTTCACAAATAAAAGATTTACTTTACATGTGTAAAGTAAATCTTGTATCCCTTTCAATTTACAGAAATTTCATTTAATTGAACTATGAATAATTTTAAAATTCCAATTATATTTTCAGATAGTGATTTTTTATTTGATTTTAGGGAGCTTTTGACAGTTCCTCATATAGCAGCGACTCCTACAATCAGTATTCCACTAATCCTAATGATAAAAAGCGAGAGCATTATGCACCTGCATCAGCCATTAGTAGTCGCTCTTCCCATGACCCTTATCGATATTCACGAAACTCTACTCAGCAACCTCCCCCTCCGAAGCCCATGAATGTGGACAGGGGAAGAGCTCCTCCTCCAGTCAATAAATACAGGTCAGATTTCCATTTGCTAAATCATAATTTAAATGCTAAGAGATTTTTTTCTCCTTAGTAATTGTTATAAATTTGCCAAACACTTATGTTTGAACTAATGCAGATGCTTCTTTTAATAGCATGTTTTTATAAATTTTTTTTTTAATAAGTAATTTTTCTCCTCTCTTATACAGTCTCCTTTTGTATAATTGATTATAATATAGTTTCAAGCCAAAGTTTCATGTAAACAATACAAAAAGGTTAATGAAAAACAATTTGTGCATATACATATGTTATAATCGCACAGAAGTCTAGAAGAACTTTTAGTAATTATTTAAAAACTAATTACTAATCCCTGAATTATTTTGCTAGTGAAAATCATCAAAGTTTTTTTCTAGGAATATTCCTTTAAATGTAATTTGTTTTAGGTATTCTGATGAGAGACCTGCCCCACCATCTCCACCTCCAAAACCAGCCAATTACCAGCAGAGGTATCATTATTAGAACTATTTTCTTTGAAAAGAATTCACTAGTACAAAATTTTATGCATATGCTCACTTCAGATTCTACTGAAATGTTAAAAGAAAAATCAGATTAGACAAAGCATTTGTGTTTAATCATTGTATATCAAGAATGTTTCCGCTTGATAGCATAATTAGTTTGTCAATTTTTCACCCCTTGTTTTGTTAAGTTCAGAAATTGTAAACAGAACAACATTTTGAGAGTTAAATTTTAGATTTCAAACTAGATCTTTTTAAAATCCTAATAAATGAATATTGGCTCATTATGGAATTAAGTTTTTTTTCTATTTTTGATGAAATAATATTTAGTTTAGTTATGCATTTAAGTAAAAAATCTTATTCATACTTTCTTCATTCTATATTAAATATAATGTTCTCCTCTAATTAGAATTAAAATTCTCTTAGAAATTATACAGATATGTAATTTACACAAGGAATTAAAAAGGGAAAAACTCCTCTATTAATGTGCTAAGTTATATATTTATTTTTACAAATCTGGATGTCAAAACAAAAATTGTAAAAGCATTAAGCTACTGTATTTTTAAGTAAATAAAAATTTTAATAACAAATTGTTTTAAATTCAGCTTTTAAGTTCATAAAAAAATTGTTTTTTATTAATACAGAAAATTATTTAAATCCCCCCCCCCTTTTTTAGGATGTCTGATGGTCGTCCTGTTCCACCTCCGAAACCTGGCCAGTATCAGTCTTCACGACCTTGGAGAGAAGATGAAAGTTCTCAACCTCAGATAGGCACCATTCGAACATCTCAACAACAGGATTTCTCAACACCAAGCCATCATTCCTCTGAAATTATGCCTCCTCCTTATACTCCTAACCAAAGAAGTCGCAACAGCCTGGACTTCATGGGCTCTCCACCTTATTATACACCTCGCAATTACCCACCTCCAAATGACATGGTCTTGCCACCTAAACATTCACCTGTGCCGGAGGAACAAATCAGAAATGCTCCCATTGGATCACCAAGCCGAAGGCATTACAAGTCCACTGATGATAACAGTGGCTTTGATTCAGGACGTGGCAGTAGTCTGGATCGAAACTATGACGTGAGATCTTACACAAAGGCCATGGGTAACCCTCCCTCTTGGCCTGCTGTGCACATGAATGGAGGAGGACCATACCACAATGTGCCTTATCGTGGTAGGAGAGACCCTATGTATCCACCACCTTATGATCACCACTCCTCACCGCCACAGCCACCACCTTCCAGCCTCATAGATTTATCCAACAGAGAAAACAGAGGAAGTGCTTTTGAACTGTACAAGAAGCCAGATTCTCGTTCTCCTATGGCTCTCCATTCCATGTCCAATGGAGAACGCTCAAAATAAGATTATTATTTCCATAGAATTTCTCCAGCTGCATCAGATTTTCAAGGCTTTTCATCAATATCTTGTGAATGCACACAAGAGGTTTTACACAATAAAAAGAATTACACTTGCTTCTAGCAGATATTATGAAGCAAGCACACAAGAGTATTCACAATTCTTTCAACTATTAGCAATATCTGAGGTGTACAAATTTTATGCAAGTGGTGAACAAGTCATGAAATAGTACTTCTTAATTTTTAAGTTGATCCCAATAGCTGATATCAAAGTTTTACCAGAGAGTATGTAGTGAGCGAAGAGAGAAAGCATTAGGTTAATCCAAAACAGTTTAATTTAATGTTAACTGATTGTTTTAGATAAACAATTTCTGTTCTTGAAATTCTTATTCTAAATGAATTAGTATATTATGTACATAAATACTGTTTATTAAAATATTTTTATATAAAGGTGTACATAGTTGAAATAATTAAAAATGGAGGCCTTGGCTATGACCAAAGTATATGAAGCAATGCAAGATAATCAAAAACAATTTGGGAATCAAAATATTTGAAGAGTGAAATTTTCTTATTCTATTTTTTTACTTGTATGTTTGAAATGATCAAAAAAACATGCCAGTAGGGAATCTTTTTGGAATTGTACATAATGATTGTTAAATATGCACTAAATATTTACTGATGATTCAAAATGATCCCCAAGCAAATTAGGAATTTCATGTGAAGTTTTATTATTTTACTTAAAATAAATACCTGTCATGAAATTTTACTATAAACTTGTCAGAAAAATCTTTTTTCTCAAAAGCATGCTTATTTATTTGAATGATATTCACATTTTTCAAGATCACTTTAATGTTTTTTATTCGCCTCAAGACATTGAAGTTAATTGGAATTCTTATTCTTCCAGGGGAAAAAAATAATAAAATTTGAGGAATTTGAAAAATTTCTGGTAGCAGATAAATATTTTAAACATGTCTAGGTTTTAAATATCTATTTTTTATTACAATTGTTTGAACTTACAATGTGTGGATAAATAATAAATATATTCCTCCATTAGCAATGAGGATAACAAATGAAGTTGTATTTTCAATTTGATTAATTTTCATAGTAATTACAGTAAGTTTTCATTGTTATGGTACAAAAATTTAATTGCTGAAATCAAATTTCTTTCATTAGTTATTAACAAAAGAAGTTAATCCAGTGTGAATTAAATTTAAATAAAATAGGAGGGGGGCTTTAAAATTCAAGTTGGGTACAGATTAGTTAAGTCTTAAATTTATTGAAGGGATTTATTGTAACTCAAAAGTTTCAATATCAATTTGTTATATCTTCAGAAAACTGTATTCCATTTTCAATTAACGTTAATTTTAACATTTGAACTTTTTTGCAATGAGTTTTAAGATTTTTCTTTCATTAAAACTTGCTACAAAATATATAAAATTTTATTAAAAAGCAAAATTTTTTATTAGAAAGTTTTTCTTAATTCTTTAAATACAGCTCAAATTAAAATAGTTCTATGCGAGATAAATAATTTTTATATTTTTAATACTTAATATCTCTTGTCATTTTAATAACCAACAAAAGGGGGGGGGGTAAAGAAAAATTCGAAATTCTTTTGTTTTTAGATAAGAAAATTCCTTTTCTTATGACAAACCTTTAATGTTTAAAAAAATCTACATTAAAATGTTCATCTTCAAATATATAAAAATAGTCTAATGTAGTTTTTCTTAATTTTTGTCTAAGGAAAAATTAATTTAAAACATTAAATTGTTCATTGCTTAATCAGTCAGCAAAGAAATAATACCATCTTTTTCTTTTAATGAATTGTGTGCTGAATAAGAGAAAAGATTTTTCCTGATAGGGGAAATTTGTTTTTAATGTTATACATCATGATAAGTGTCATTTATGTTGTAAAATATATATTTATTTGTTAAAAATCTTAATAAAGTTTTCTTTATAAAAGCAAAAATTGTGTAATTTATTATACTATCTTCCAGTTCTGAAGTTATATTTGGTAAAAAAAAAACTTCTTTTGATTGCAAGTACAATATAAGATATCGAATCTAAATCTAAAAATTGACCTCACCTCAACATGTTTTTTCTTGCTATATTTCATTAGTATATTATTTTCAGACCTATATACATTTTTAAAAACATACATACAAAAACTTAAATTATTAGCTTAAAACTTTTATTTAATTAATTTCTCAAAATATCTGTTGCTTTGTGAGCATCATTATATAGCCATATATAATAATACTCAGATTTCTTTACATTTTTTTTCAAGCTACATTTTCCAGATTGATGGTTAAGCAAAACTTGTAATGGAGTTGTACAGTCACTATCAGTAAAGAGTGGATAAATAAGTTCCATTTTTTTTTACTGTAAACATCATTCTTGAAGAGATTTTTGACTACTGAATGGGACAGGATTGTAACACAAGCAAACAAATTATTTATAACTAGTAATGTGTTATAACAATCATTCTGAAATTTGATGTGTAACTTGTAAATTCAAATTTGGTTATTTGTTCCATAATTGGATAGTATTCATTCAGTTCTCTAAATACATCTAAAATATTACAAATAATATGTTCATTAGATAATATTTTTATTAATACAGTGATAATTTCCCGGTAATCCCATGCATCTTAACGCTGCGTGCAATTTCAGGGAATCTCACAATTCAATAAAACAGCGCTAAACGAAACAGCATTAAGTGGGGGCTTACTGTACATATAGTTAATTTAAGGGTTATGAAAAAAAAGTTCAGCAATGATGCCATCTAGTTTACTCAGTAAAAAAATTAAGCTATGCAATATGTATATATACTATTATCCAAATCTACAGCTGCACCAGCAAAAATATAACTTAAAGTAGTATAATAAAAAGATTTAAATGTCACTAAAATATTATAGAAAAAAAGACAATTTGTGTTACTTCTTTAAAAAAGAAGTGTTCATTATTTTTAAAAAAGTATATATCGCAAACAATCACTTATGCATTAAATAAAAACGGTAATTATGTATTATACTGTCAACCAATATAGCAAAATAAAATTATGTCGCCATTTCAAAAGATTTTGCCAAATGCTTCATAACGATATTCCACTTTTAGCAGCACATTACAGCCTTTGGTGACATCTTTATTTAACGAGATTGGTTGATGGTATTTTTCTTAAGTGCCCTTAAAATACACAACTTTGATCATAAGGGAATCCTTTATAAGGAAAATTACCAACATAAAATTTTATTATCAAGTAATCTTTAAATTTTACTTCAGATGTATTTCCACACAGTATTAAGTTGATAAATGCAATTTCAATAAGTGCAGTTAATTCTTTTTTTAAAAAAATTAATTTTCACAGAAAAAATTCAATATATCTGATTGTTTTAGTACAAACTACACAAATTATAAAAATTGTAATGTATCCTGTTTTATACTATTTCTATCGA
This sequence comes from Trichonephila clavata, assembly GCA_019973975.1. Taxonomy (NCBI): domain Eukaryota; kingdom Metazoa; phylum Arthropoda; class Arachnida; order Araneae; family Nephilidae; genus Trichonephila; species Trichonephila clavata. Next base: position 108,911 of record BMAO01025344.1, read on the forward strand.
CATGAAAAGAAACGCCAACTTCAAGTAAAACATGTATCATGTTAATTCATTCATTAAAGTATGACAATTTACACCATGAAAAGTTACTAAATGCACATTTGCAAAAATGTTATCTTTAAGCTGATGTGAAAAGTTAGCATTACAGAATGCTTAAATTTCAGAATACTGAAGTTAAACATACACTGTTTAATGAACATCTGCCAGAAATATTTGCTTTCAACTGGAGAAAGGTGAATGTCAAGGACATTTCCTTTCCACCTGAGTTTTACCACCTTCATCATATTCTTGCTTAGTTATCCACATTTGCTGAAAGGTTCCAAGTGATGCCAATATTGAGCCTCCAATCCATGATCCAAATCGACGCTCTGCTCCATTGTTTGAGCTGATAACTTTCAACCTCATGCTTGGAGGTGTCTTTGCAGACAAATCTCGATTCAATCTTTCTGTGAATCCTTGGATCAGTGTGTTTCCACCTGTCAGAATCACTCCTCCATAAAGACTAGGTCGAACATCAATGTCGCACATGCCTACACTAGTAGTAACCACTTGAGCTGCTCCAATGGTTGTACCAGTGATACCCTTGATATTGGTTGGATCGAAAAGTGCTTCAGGAATCTGAAACCTTTCTGCACCAAAATCTTGATTGTAACCATTAGGAAACTCATGATGAATTGTTGGTAGATTTTCCACTACCTCTTTATCATATTGAGTCTCATAGACCTGGAGCACAGAGCTCTGAAAATCTTGTAGAACTTGTTTGACCATGTAATTGTGCCATGATTTAGTTACCTCTGGAAGATTACTCTTCTTGACCCATTTTGCAGGATCATTCTCTTTGACAGCTTCTTTGGATGCTATCATGTAGGGTGGTATAATCTCAACATGATTTTCCTCGAGATACTGCTTGCATTGCATTGAAATGAAATCTCCAGCAAGGGGAGACTTTACAATGGCTTGTGCTAAAACATATCCATCATGTACAGGAACAGCAGAGGTTTGACTGGCTCCAGAATCAACAACTATACCGGTTGATCGACCATTGGCAAAAGCAGCAAGCACAGCATTCTTACTCAAGAAGAAAGCAGGAATGTTATACTTCTCAAACATAACCTCAGTTAATTTCTCTCGTTTGGAGCGAGCATTCCAGGATGTCTCTGACATTAAAACAGGATGGAGATGTGGTTCTGACTTGATGTGTTTACTGTAGACATAATCAAGAACTCTCTCAAAAAGATCCCAATCTTCTATCATACCATCTTTCAGGAAGGAGCACAGTTCCACACCTTTGCGGGGAACATGGATGTTAGTTGTATCAATGTGATATTTTTTGTGAGTGGAAGATTCATTGGAGGCATTATTGCCATTGACTTCCATGGCATCTGAAACCTGTTCCTCAATAACCCCCACCATGGTGGGTATGTCAGCTTTTGGTGTATCCTCCCCAGCATATCCAGCACGAATAGAATAGTGTCCAAAATCAAATACCAAAGCTCCAACCTCATCACCACCATAAACACCTCCACTCATTTTCCTCTTTTTATGTTACAAAGCAAAATATACTGAAGAGAATTAACTTGCAAGTGACGAATTTATAACAATAGCTATGAGTTCACAGATAGGTAATATACATTTTACTCCTCAGAAATCTGAAAATAGAACAAATTTATTTCACAAACAGAAAAAGAATAATAATAAATATTTCAGTAAAGTTTGTATGCATAGTATTATTACATTCTATTTAAATAAATTTATAAAACTGAAACATTAGTTAATTACTCATGTTTAAATATTCAAAAATTTAAAACAGATTTCCAATATAATACATAGTTTGAAGTGAGAATAACATAAACCATAGGTTCTCAACGTGGGCAATAACGTCCCCCTGTGGGTGTTTGGGGCTTTCAGGGGGGCAGTAAGAGACCCAGAGAAAATTAGGGGGTGTTGAGATGGCACGGAGGGGCATGAGCAGATTAACCAAAAAAGACTAAAAAAACACGCTGATTATGTACAAACAAAAGTAAAATTAATACTGTTTACCTTATGTTGATGGCATGCATTTAAATCATTTCTACATCAGATGTACGAAAATTCACATACTTCAGTAGTTCAGCTAGTAGAATAAAAACTTAAAGATTACATTACATTCAGATTTACATTAAATTGAGTGATATAGTGCATTTTAATTTCTGTAGTGCACGTGTTGTCTTTGTCTGTGAGCAGTAGGTAAAATGTTTAGTCCACTGGATTTCATTACGTAAATTAGTCAAGAAAGATAATTAAATTTGTTAACCAGAAATTAACGTGTGATTCTTTGAAGACTGAAACTGTCAATTTATATTTATTTTGAAAGCAATAGTTTATTATGAATTACTTTGAATCCTCAAAACGCCTGCCTTTCTTTATAACAGGCAAGCTAAAACTTTTATTCCACTCTTTTAAATGAGGAAGAAATTCAGTAGCGTTTCCATTCCAACAATATCCTACCTATGACTAAAAAATATAATATTACACATTTAAATATATTTGTGGCAATAGATATTTCAGATTCACAAGTAAAAAAATTGGGGCTTTAGAAAAATAAAATGAAATTAAAAAACATATTTTTTTAGTAATAGGATACTTTTTAAAACTCTTGTTTTTACCATGTATTATGTACACTCTTATTTCTCTAGAGTGGGAGGTACCGAAATATTCACTAGAAAAGGGGGCGGTATCGAAATATTTACTAGAAAAGGGAGCTCCTGTTCAAAAAAGGTTGAGAACCTATGACATAAACTATCCAACATGACATTTTTAATTATACTTGTATACATTTCTTAACTACTTTCAGCTAATACTATGGAACATTTATTTTATTTTATAGTTTTATGTCAAAAGAAATCTGAAACAATTACAAAAATTGAATTATTAATTCTTATTCTACTTATGTTGTACTTTTCTACCTTTCCTGTAAATAAAATTTAACAAATAAAAATGCCAACTTTTAATTATAATTTCTTATTGATACATTTGAATTGTTAAAATAAAAAAATACTAAAAGTATAAGATTTTGGACAAAGTAACCAACAAATACCAACCAATATACAAATAGATCTACCATTCAATTCCCTTTATATTTCATTCAATGTAAAGAATTCTTCCATCAAAATTCGTTTCTAAATCTGACTACTTTCCCTCCATTTTGTTTTACAATATCAAATATTTTAACAATTTAATAATATATATATACACAGCAGGAATTCTAAATTTTTTTACGATGAAAAGTTAAGAACTAACCTACCCCAAAAGCAAAATTTTTCCATACAGCCACATACCAAATATTTGGGACTAAAAAATTCAAATTATTGGATGCTATTTTTAAGAAGCTTTTTCCGTTGCTATTTTTTGTGGTATAAAAGTCAATGCTTTAAAAATATTGTTATTGTGGTATTTTTGCATCATACATCTGAAAAATTGGCTTCTTTTTGTGGACAGGATAACAACATTCCTATCAACGAGTACACCCCTAAATATTGCAGAGTCTTTCAACTGTCATCACCCCCGAAATCTATGACCATGCATCCCAATGGCTCAATTCAACACCTGGGAGCCAGAAAAGTCTAAGAGTAATTCGAGGTGTCAGAAAGAAACCGCTCCCGTCCCAAGACCAGGGAGTGGGGAGAGTCCGTTGGAAAACACCAAAGAGAAGGGCCGTGTCTCATCCACCAAGAAAATTTATGCAAGAAGTTCTCAAATTTTAAACATTTAATGACTCTTGTAAAAGTTTTTACATTTCATCTGATCAAAAGAGCTTAATCAAAGGCAATTTCAACAGCTATTAAGAGATTTGGAAGCTGAACATGGCGATGTTATGTATAACACAGTAACCTGGCATAGTCTAGGGAAAAATGCTTCAGCACCTGTTTCCTTTGAATCCTATGGGAAAGTCAGTTGCTAAATAAGAATTTCATTCATTTTCAAAAAAAAAAACATGAACTTTAAACAATTTTGTGCAGTGCATTTCAAATTTGAAAAAGAAATTTAAAAGCAGATTTTCCGATTTTTATAAGAATGTCCTTATAGCCATTTTCAGTAAACATTTGAAGTGTTCCATTTGAACTTCAATAAAAATTTAAAGATTTGCTATGTGATTCAGCAGTAAAATGCAACTTTTTTGAAAATCCTACATTAACTCATTTTTATTCAAAGTACGTGACTGAAGGAATTCATAATCCAAGACTTTGTAAACATGCAGTGTTCATGCATACCTGCATATGAAAACAGTTTTAATAAAATGAAGAACATAAATTCAAGAATACAGCTGACAGACAGACATTTGAAGGAAGTCTTACATTTTGTAACAACACAGAATAATGAAGCAAAAACAATGAATGATAAATTTCGCATTAAGATGATTAAAGTTACTACCATTTCCCACCAATTAGTTTCTTTTTATTGTAAATGTATTTTAATTCAGCTTCTATTTAGCTTCTTTGGAACCAATATATAAATCTTCCCTTCCTATCATTTGTAGTCTTGTAATACAAACCTCCCTTTTTTAAATAAATTTTCTGACTATACTATTTTTTATTTAACAAGATTGCAATAAAGTACTGCACCAATAAGAGTCTAGATCAGGGGTCGGCAACCTATGGCACGTGTGCCAGATGTGGCACGTGTGCCAGATGTGGCACGGGGAGCAATTTCCAGTGGCACGCCACCACTCCTACAAAATTATAAGATATATACTATATATAAAGCTAAATCGTTCTGTCTCTCCTTTCATCCCCTCGTACATTTTTTTTATATAAAGGTTATTTTTTATTTTCGATTTTTTGCCATAAAACGATTCTGCTGAATCATCTTGCTTGTAGTTTGTATGCTTTATGTAAAAGAAAACATCTTCTGTTTAAATGTGACTTACTATTAGTGCTAAATATTCAATACAAATAAAAAATATTGGGTAATACTTGCAAAATTGAGAATCATTCATCACGGCTCTGTAAATAAAAAAGTAAGTAGTTTGTCTTTTATACCCACCAAAAGTTTGGGCATCGAAGGAAAAAGAAAAAACAAATGTCTTAGGTATAAATCAAAATTCTGCTTAACAGACGTTTTATATCGGAAATATATTAAACAAAAATAGTTATTCCATTAACATATTTAACGTGGATTGGAAATAAATTCGGTGAAAAGAAAACACACAATGATGTGGGTTAATTAGGCAAGTGAATCAGATTTCATAACAAAGGTCCTTTTTAACTAAATATTAAGAGAAAATTTAATTTTTTGAGTGTTGGTGCCAAAGAAGTCATAATTATTTTATGTTTTACTTTTGGAGCGAATTAAGCTAATAGAAATAGATATTAGAACACATTTTTTATGTTTTCTATTAGTCACGCCGATATACGAATACCGAGTATGAATTCAGTCGAAAGTTAAATTTAGTTTGATGCACGACGTGATTTTTTGGTCACTTTTAACTTTGTCACGTTGTGTTAGTTTTATTGTGAAAATTTGTATATATTGTTTGTTTCATCATTGTGCCAGCTAATAGTTATATATTGAATCAAATGGCGACTAAAAAAAGAAAGCTTGATGTTCGCGATATCCAAGATTCTTGGACTAACGAATTTGGATTCATACAACAAAAAAATCGTGCTGTATGTGTGCTATGTCGCGAAAGTGTCGTATGTCGTACGTCAAGTGTACAAAGACATTTTCAAACTAAACACCAGACCACATTTAAGAATTCTGATGAGAAATGTGAAGTTTTAGCAAGAGCTATTTCTGGATATAAAAAGGAAATTACATTTTTGTGTCAAACAATTGGAGTCAAACCAAAAGCGACAGAATGTAGTTTCGTCATTGCTCATTGTTTAGCAGCCAAAGGAAAACCTTTTACAGATGGCGAACATATAAAGGACACATTTTTAAGAAGTGCTGAAATATTGTTCAGTGATTTACCTAACTTGCAAACAATATTATCACGAATTCAAGAAATAATTGCTTCTGCGCGAACTGTTGAAAGAAGAATAACACAAATGGCAGAAAATGTAACTGCAAAACAAAATTCAGGTTTACAAGAAACTGTTGCATTTAGCATTGCTCTTGATGAAAGTAAAGACGTGAATGATGTTGCACGCCTTGCAGTAATTGCACGATATTGTGATAAAAATAGAATTTATGAAGAATTATGCAGTATGATTCCTCTGTCTGGTACAACTAAAGGGCATGATATTCTTTTTTCATTTATAAATCATTTTGAAAGAAAACATATTAATATAAATAAAATATTTTGTGTAACTACTGATGGCGCTCCTGCAATGGTTGGCAAGGAAAAAGGATTTGTCAAACTTCTTAAAAATCATATTGGACATAAAATATTGAACTTCCATTGCATAATACATCAGGAAAGTTTAGTTGCCAAAATTTCGTCTCAGCGCTTAATTTCTGTAATGAATACTGTTGTTAAAATAGTTAATTTTATAGTGTCTCGATCTTGATTAGTACACAGACAATTTAAATCTCTTTTAGAAGAAATGGAAAGTGAATAAGGAGATCTTCCCTTGTACAGTCATGTCCGTTGGCTTAGCCGTGGTAATGTAATGAATAAATTTGTGTCATGCATCGAGCACATTAAAATTTTTCTTAATGATAAGGGACAACATCTTCCCGAATTAGACGACAAGGAATGGTTATGTAAATTGATGTTTCTGACAGATATAACTAAACATCTCAATGCACACCTCAAAGGTGATGGGAATCTATGGCAATGAACGTGCTGACTGGTTTGCAAAAGAGACAAAATTAAGCAATTTGATTCCTATGAGCATTCAGAAATCATACTATAAAAATATTTTTAAGGAAAAATAACTTCTAAGTGGAATATATTATATCAAATAATGCACACTTCACCAAGGAATTTATTCAGAGACATTTAAAGGCTAAACACTTTCATCCTAATTTTAAACTTACCCAGTGTCTAACTGGGCATGGAAACTTTAAAGCCTACTTGAAATGCTTCAATTTGTCGCCTACTGACCAGTGTTCTTGTTCCAGTGACACAGTTCAGGATGTCAAGCATCTGATACTTGCTTGTGCTAAATTCTCTTCCGAAAGACATACTCTCCTTAATTGCCTACAAAAGAACAATATAGCATGGCCTCCTTTTTTCTCTGCCTTTGTTCCGAGCAAATCCTCTTATACATCGTTTTGTGCATATATTAATAGCATTTTTTCAAGTATTATTTAGATCGTAATTTTTTTTTTTGTGTTTGCTAGCATTTACTGTACAAGTATGTATGCGTGTATATTTGCAAGTGTGTGTGTATATATATGTCTGTGTTTATATGTATATAAGTATTTGTGTGTATGTATGCTTTACGCATTTGTATTTTGAAAATCTTATTCTGATCACACACGTGTTTTCAAAAATTCACTATTCTATAATTTTAATTACTGAATGTCTCTGTTTTTGCATTTTGTTCTGTATTTATTGTATTTGCATCCATTCTTGTTTCCTTTTACCTTTTGCTTCCCATTTGTGCCTGTATCCCTCTACTTGAAACTTCCTACCACTGTTGATTGAATATTGAATTACGTTTGTAAGCCTTGTGTTGTACTTATTGGCACACAAGGAATCTACCTAGAGTCTCAAAACAAAAACATCCGTGCGGCCCATGGGTGTGAAAGTTTGAAGACCCTTAAACTAATGTAAATGTTAGAAATTTTTACACAAAAAATGAATTCTAATCAGACGAAATAAAAGTTGATATATAAAAATACATGATGCTAGGTATTTTTGCAAAAGGATGTTTAATAGCCTTAGATGTGACTAAGTTTTCTAGAATTAGTTATTTAGAAAAAAATTTCCTTATTCTGGAAGACTCCAACTTTATATATTACAAGATTTCAGGAAATGGTTTTATGCTACAGTTTTTAAATCTTGCTTAATTTTCACAAATTTATCATTTTTACAATAAAATGTCAAGCAAAATAATTAAATGTGTGCATAAAATAAAAAGCTACTGAATTTTGCAGCAACTGTTAGACATTTAGCATTTTAATTTAATCATCAGAATTCTTAGCACCGAGATTGCCCATTTAATCAAATGTACAAAATCACTAAAGCCTTAGAAGTGGAACTGGAAGTAAGGGAAAATTTAAAATCTGAATTTCAGAAAATTGAAGGAAAATATTCATGAATTCATATTTATACTGCAGATCAGGCAATCAAAAAATACCAATAGTTCAAGAGGAAAACAAAATAATGTTAATACTTTTTTTTTTACAGAACAAGGTTTTTTCTCTAAATTATTTTATATTTGTTAATATACTCTGAATAGACTAATTTTTCAATATCAACCAAATCTAAATAATTGATTATTCTCAAAACATAAAAGAATGTTAATAGATAATTGAACTGATATTTTTAGAAAGAGAAAATTTGCTACAAATAAAAAATTTACAGAAGTTTAATATTATTGCAATAATGATTTTTTGGGTAAAAATAATGATTTATAAAAATAATAAAAATATTTTAAAACATACCAACATTTTTTGTTTTATTTCAGAAAAAAATAAGAGTACTTGTGTTATTACAATTATGTTGGCATTTTTTTTTTAACTCAAGAACACTGATTTACAAGGCAAAAGGTTTTTTTTATTACATGCAAGTTTGCATATGAATTAAGTTTTAATAAAATTTCTCATCTTTATGCAAATTTCTGTACTTCCTCCTTTAGATGGAAATATCATTGCAATAAATTCAAAGCCATAGTTTCTTTTAGTCTTTTGTTTATTGCTTCATATAATTCAAGATATTCTGTGCCATTTCCTCTGTGCTTTTTACTACTTGATTTTGTTAAACTTTTAACAAAACTACAAAATGTTTCTTTCTATTAAATCACCTATCTTCTTTAAAAAGTTTTTTATGATCAACTCAAATTTTAATTAATAGGAAGTAACATATCTGGATAAAATTTATTCTCTATAATAATTGATCCTCACATACATAATGTTACTAACTAAAGCTTATTTGGTTTCAAAAAGCTGTAGCTGTATGGAGAAGATAGAAGCTTGCAGTGCAGTTTCTTCATTTGAATGGTTCAGTGCATCCCTAATCCCTAACTGTTAATGGAAATGATAGCCAATCGTATAATGTAGCTGTGAAGTGTAAATAGAATTTTCAAACTGACTACATGTTCTTTACAAAGTGATCCAAGATGAGGAAGATTATCACTCATACATGATACTGCCAACGTGATAAAGTGGAGGACTTTATCCTATAGATAGAAGAGTTAATCATTCAAATAACTAAAAACTACAATTAAAGTGTAGAATAAGGGATTTAGTGATGTTTTTTAGATTCCATGGTACAACAACAACAATTTCCTTCTGCCAAATTGTTTTGATTATCCCAATTCAATGAAATGCAAAATTATTCAGATAAAGTCACATGTTCTGTTTCTGTGACTGCTATTCATCATTTAAAATTAATGTTTTTATAAAGACTTTTTTTTCTTTTTATTTAAAAAAGCCTTTTATTGTTCTCATTGGAAAACTTTATTTTGAGATTTCAACTTCAACATTTATTGTGTTTGTAATAAAATCTTTAATTTAGTATTTTTTTAATGTGTCTTCAGTTGATTTTCCTGAACAGTTTGACTGAAGAGTATAATTTACACTCTTCTTCATGGTTTTTGGAACATATGGGGAATATACCTGCAAAACAATGATGAATTGCTATAGGTTTGATTTGAAATAATATCAGTTTGAAAAAATGACATCCATTTGATAGGGAAAAAACTGCACTTTTCCGTTTGGCCTGCGCAAATCTCGTCAAATTGGCATTGTTGGTGACAACACACAATATACACATAAAAAATATTACTAAATATTTGTTCTCATTGATTTTTCATCCATTTTTGATGAATAATGAAAAAGACTATAATAATAAGAATAGATCATAATTTGTTTTGAAAATGTGGTGGTAAAAGGTTACCAGCGAGAATATTCTGTTTAGTGTCTCTTCTATCATTTTTGGCAAAACAGAAACATACCAAAAAATCAAATGATGTAATTATTTGGAAATACTGCAAAAGAAGAATGAATAACAATATTAGAAAGTCCATGAGAAAGAACAATAGATTCTAAAAAGCAAATTAGATATGATCTGGATTACAATGATAAAGAATATATGGGTCAAAAAGCCAAAAGTGATTTCATTTCTTTTGAGTTTAAAGTCTCGAAGTTTTATAAAGGACAAGATCCTAGAGTACAATAAAAGTCAACGTGGAGCATAACAGTCAAGTTTCCAGTTTTTTTAGGGGCACAGCCAAACTACTTTGGAAGGATTTCTAAATAAGGTAAAACTTTCTGTTGGACCATTATGAACAAAAATACATTAATTTGGCACTTAGGTATTATCGCAACCTATTGGCGACATTATATGAAACAAAGCACCTGATTGGCGATTCAGCGTCTACCATACGTAAGAAATCGGGGTTGACAAATTGGCGAGAAGAAAGCTGAAATTGAAGGAATGAGTGGATTTTTTTTTAATGAAACAATTGCTGAAAGAATGTTTGTTAGAGAAAAAGGGAGATGTGTTAATAAATTCAATTTGGACGATGTTTTTCTCACCATTGCATCTTAGAAGCAACGATTTTTTTGGTTACATCTTGAAGCCCTTTTAGAAACCACTTTTCTTTTTTGAATCTCGACGAATGGATATTTTTTCTTTTAAATGAACGAGGTAAGAAAGAAATGATTGCTTTTGAATGAATGAAACATTGAAAATATTTTGGTATGGATGTCCAAAATGTGAAAATTTGTGTTGGAGAGAAATGGAGATTGTTAATTCATCAGCCTAAAGCATTCATATTGGATTTTTTCCCCCACTGTAGCGTTTTAGAAGCAACCATTTTTCAGTTTTTCTTGTAGAAGCTGTTTTAAAAACCCCATTTTCTTCATAAAAACACGATGAATGGATTTTCTTCTGAATAAAAGGTAAGAAAGTAATGTATGAATGAAGGATTAATAGAATCTTGCTATGAATGTCCAAAATTTATTAAAAGAATTTGCATTTAATTTCTTATTTTTGATTTGATGTTTCCTATGTTGTCCATTTTAGAAACCACGTTTTTCCATCTTATTGTCTCTGATGCCATCTTGAAAAATGCGGTTTTTCCCTTGACGCCATCGGGCGAAAAAAATTTGTCGCTAAATACAGCAGTGTGTTTTGCTAGGATTTTACCGAAAGCTAAAACCCTGTTTTAGCCCACATCCCCACCATTGTCAAAGGAAAAAACAATTTGCACCAAAAAATTTACAAATTTTTCAGTTTTAGATTGACATTTCATATGAGGATAATAATTCATCAAGGTTGGCAAAAAAATAAAAGTGTAAAACAAAATCCGACCAAAAGAAATTATCTAGAAAACTAAAATGGGTTAACTCAGTCATGATTAGAACTCAATCATGTCTTATACAATTTAATGCCATTCTAAACTTCCTGAGTTTATATAGCAAAGAATGCATGAAAACAGCAACGTGAAAAAGGAGTATTGTATCGATCTGTGATCTTAAAATAGTTCAATTTTTCACAGAAGAATTAGAATTCTAACTGAAAGTCTATTAATAGGAATACTTACTTTCTCTTTCATAAAAGTTTTAAAGTTTCATTATTTCACTAAATTTGGCACTTATTAGTGTCACTGCAACAAAATTGGCACCATGCGAATCATACCTTGATATCAAAACTAAAACGATTCTAAAGTGTTTTATATGAAAAAATACCAATCAATCAGATTTTGATGGAAAATGGTGCGATTCAGGTGGCGCTGATTTGGTTGTGATTACGAAAACTCGTAAGTACTCTAAATTTCAAGAATTCCTTTAAAAATGTATTTTGCGATGCTACTTTGTTTTGAATATGCTATTAAATTGTCTGCGATGGACTATCAACACATAGTGATATTTAGGCAAACTAAGACCAGTGCAAGTTTATACATTGGGCGAGCGCCCAGATTAAGCTAAAGTTAACCGGATCAAATAGCACCTCCTTGGATCCGCCAGTGCCAAGAGGGCCTGTAGATTTTCTGCACCTAGGGCTTGAAAGGAAATTAAACTGGCACTGTCTAAACCCTATTCTACATTAACAACATAAGTCGCAAATTTCAAGCAACAGAAATGTACTCTAATGGAGCAATGGCTCTAAATATCTGAATACACAAAACATCGTATCAACACCACCAAAATCTGGTGCTTGGGTATTATCGCAACCGTATTTGCAACATTATATGAAACGAAGCACGTTTGCCAGTTTAGCGCGTATGACACACGCGAAATCGGGGTTTCCAACTTGGTGAGTTACCTTGAACTTTGGCATTGTTGCAGTAGTACGTAAGCCCTCGAAATCTAGAGATAAACCAAATGACAGAGTTCTTAAAAAAGTATATTTTTCATTTTGTATGTTTTTTATTTTTATAATAAATTCTACAACGGTGACTACTGTGTAACAAAACCTGAAAAAAGAATAAAAACTGATCGCCAACTCAGCAATTTCATCAAAAAAAATTCTTCAATCACATGTTTAAGAAAATACAAATGATAATATTTACCTGTACAAATGCTCAAATTTAAATGTAAACCAGCACACAAAAAAAAAAACTCATTTACCACACAAACACCAAAAATCAAATTCACTCAGTTGCAGTTACAGGATATATATATACTAGTTCTACCATAAAGCTTAGATAGTGACAGATAAAAGGAACAAACAAGGCCGGACGTGTAATCCGCAATTTCGTTGGCAGCACCTATTCCTATAATCTACAAACAAGGATGGGTTACTTTGATATTTTTGATAGTGACAGATAAAAGGAACAAACAAGGCCGGACGTGTAATGCGCAATTTCGTTGGCAGCACCTATTCCTATAATCTACAAAAAAGGATGGGTTACTTTGATATTTTTGGCCTCTTTTTGAAAATCGCCAAGTTCATCGTTGGCTTAATTGAACCTACTAAAATCATTCTTGCTATAGCGCTCGTGCTGGAAGGTTCGTATATAAAATTCTAGCGGGGAGATTTATTGATTAGGTATTTTATAACTTTGAATTATAATGTTTGATTGTTACATTTTTTTGCAGTTTTTATATTGTATCAATTTCCTGTTAAGTTTTCCATCATTTTAACATATTTGCTGATTTATGGAATTTCTAACTTATGTGAACAACTAAAAACTTTAATTCATAATTTTGAATTCTTATTATTTTACTCTTTTTATATTGTATTTTTATTTTATTTTGTGCTTTGATTTGATGTAATTAACATTTTCCGTTCATCGACTTTCTAGCTTCTGCCATGTAAAAGCTCGATTCTCCGATCACGTGAATGTAAAAATTTTATGCTTTGATTATTTATAATGTTTTAATAATACGTTTTAAAATTTCCAGGTATTTACCATTGTAGTAGATTCATTATTTTTTTAGTTCCTGCTGGGTGATTGCCCCCTTGGCGGATCTCGTGAGTGTAAAACTTTTTCTTGTCGTTAAATCGAAAGTTCTATTGATTGTTATGAAAAATTAGCGTAAATATATAAGGTAAATTGCTTGGCTAAATTTTTAAATGATTGTGAGAATAATAATAGAAAATATAAATTTTCTGGAGGTGTTCTTGTAAAAGAAGGGTGCCCTGCTAGGATCCAACCAAAGGTAATAACACTATTTTTAATAAGAAAATACATTTATTTAATTAAAGTAAGAAAAAAATCATTATTGAAATGTATTATCTATTGCAAAAAATTTTATACGAATCACATGTAAAGATCTACACAATATGTTGAGATTTAACTTTCCCTTAACCTTTTCCATATCATGAGTGAAATTGTAGATTTAGATATTTAACATGTGAAGCTTCCTAGACATATAAAAGAAAAACTAGTTGTATAGAAATATCAAAGATTCTATATTCCAATTATTAATGTAATATCTTGGTAGAATCACTCTTTATAAAGACTATTAAGGGATCAGTATAATATATTTTTTAAAGCATAATCAAGCATTTCAACTGGTTTATAAAACTTATATAGAGTTCATTAAAGCTAATCTTGAAGTGGGTATTGAAAAATCTTCAGTATTAGAATATGTATTCGGTTAATAGAAGTTTAATTGTACTAGACTAATAAGGAATGCTTTACTCTGTTGCTCATGTTATTATTAATAAATTAAATACAGGAAATATGTATTGTGTTTCAACATTCTGAGCGAAAGGGTGCCCAGTTAAAAATTAATTGCATTACGCCTTCAATGCACTTGGAAGAAATGATTAAATGATCCTGTTTTCCAATTTTGAAATGCGAAGGGAAATTTCTCTAGTAGCTCATTTGCAAGGAATAAGTTCAATCAGATGTAAACAAATAATGGAAAATTTTAAAATTGCATCGACTGATAAAAAGCCTGCTTTCAATAAATATTTTGATGATAATTATTGTAATTCAGCCTACTAATAGTATAAGTCACATCATCTATACTTCTGCATGTCAATACTGATAAAAATATATATTGTTAATCTATATTCACAATACATGAATGTCCAATTATCTTAAAATGAAAATTTAACTGTCAAGCAGATAGTTTGTTGAAAATACAGCATGACACATATTTAGCACATTATAGAATTTTAAATGGTACTCTCCCCAGTTTATATCCTCACAACCTATTTCCATTTCAAAATGAATTGGAGATTCCTGAAAGATATTTATGACCAGGCAACAAATTCTTGGTTTGTAAAATCGCGGACTAATGGAGATGTATTTTATGTTGTTAAAAAGATTATGGTAGCATTTCAGAAAGAGGCTATGTGTGTGTGTGATCAATGCCATTACAGGTGTGTAAAATTACCATGTTCGGCTTGGTATACATGTGAATGCTCAGATAATCATGCACCATGTAAACACATTAAGTTCATTCTTAAATTGTTTGAGAGATTCCATGTTGTTGAAAATGTTGAATATACTTCTTTCCATATCTCAGATAGAAAGTGGGGTATGGGGTCTTCCGCCAAAGAAATATGTAATGACATAAGAAAAACCAGGAGACTGAACTTCTATATGTAGTATTAAATTGTTTATTGCAAGGTAAAATAGTTCAGGAACAATTGTCTCAACATGCAATTAAGTAAAAGATAGGTAAAAAGTAATTACTAAAGAATTATTTACCTGATCCTCTTGTACATACCTCCCAATCAGCATTTAAACTAGCAGTAAATATTTAAGCCAACTATTGGGGATATAAAAAGGAAAGCTCTGAAATGTTCTTTTTTTAGTTGTCAAGAAAGAAAACATTCAAGCTCAGGCAAGTCAGCATTACTCAATTCAAAAGCTATTTGCAAAAAAAAACTTAACTGTATCTTTAACACCTGATATATGCTTGTAGTGGAGTTGTTTTATGTTTTCCAAGACATTTAGCTATGTTTTTATGGGGTAAAGTTGTTGTATATTTTTATATCAGATGAGAAGGTAAGTAATTATCGAAAATGACCAAATTTTTGTCAGAAATGGCTTTAGGACAGTATATTAGAAGTATATAATTTAAAAATCATGCAGGATAGAGATTCCATTGCAGTTGAATGTTACCACACAAATTTTGGAAAGTGATGGGAATATGGTAATTTTTTATATCATTCGTTCTTAATAAAATTTTAGGCAAAAAAAATTGATTTATACTTTTGGAACATACGAATTTAGAAATTACATGTATACTTTTTGCAGGTAAGTGTTTAATATAAAATATATAGAATCGGGTGATGTTAATGCTTGCTATCAATACAAGCAAAACTATATACTAAAGTGAGTAATATGTTTTAACTTATGTGTAAATAATTCTTAATAATAAATTATTCATCATTTTGATAATATTTGTGTTGTTTGTTATACAGGAATAGACCTTGAAAATCTGCCTTGCCTATATAGAAACAGGTATTTCATCCATATGTTACATTTCATGGGTGATGAGGAAAGTGGTACTGAAAGTAATGATATAATGTGATTGTCTTTTTTATGGTATAGATGTACTAATAAGGATTTATTTATTTTTTTGTCCAGTAATGGACCGGTTTTTGATATACTATTTGTTTTATAAATACTTTAAATAGTTTTAGTTTTTCAGGTTGCTTTATATGTGTTCTGTGTATCAACCAGATGAATGAAGTAAATATTCTTACATCTCTGAAAGTCTTGAATGACTTTTTGATCTTAAAAAGTGCTAGATGGAATTTTCAGCTGTGGTGACATATTCATTATAATTGCATCACAGTTGTGAAAGACTTTCTAAAGCATTAAAGATTGTGTAATGTAATTTTTTATATATATGTATATATAGTAAGTAATATTTATATGATGGGAAATGCAATACAAGTTAATATTTTATTTAGTTTTAAAAGCAATCAATTGTCTACTTTTTTTAAGACTGTCAACAATATTAGTTACACAACACTTTTTAATACAGTAGGTATAATCCAAAACCATTTGAAAAATACAATGGTTTGTGCAGTAAAGTAGCTTAAAGAGTGGTGCATTCCATCTTATGTCAAAGCGGTACAAGTAATAAATTTTTCTTAAATCGAAAAACCTTGTATAGTTGATTTTTCATAATTTTTACAAGTTCCATAAGTAAACAATCATTAGCTGCATAGTTATTTATATTAAAATTTTAACATTTACATGCAACATAAATACATTTAAGAAAAATAACGTTTAACAGTACATGTTTTGTAAAGAAAATTAGGAAACTGTATTTCTTTTTTTAAAAAAAGGTATAAAGTATTCATTCAGTTTTGAAATCCTAGAAATATTATGTAAGTCAATTATTTCTTTGCATTTTTCCATAATAAATGATTCTGTTGTAGCTAAGTTCATCCAAAATCGTTTCCTTCAACCACATAAGTTATACTAGAATCCTAAGAGGGTTTTCAGATAAAAATATAACTTAGTTCTTCGTTTTGCTAGTTATTTTTGTAATGCTTGATACTCAGCTTAACAAATATTAATTTTTTAAAAATACTATTAAAACTTCAATATTTTCGCGATTTATACTTTTGTATTACTATTTAAAAATTTTTCCAGATGTGCTAACTTTTGAAGACTTTCAGAAATATATAAAACTTTCAGCTAATTGAGGAATTGAGCCTTCTACATAACAAATAGCGATCTTAAATCAATGGCCCTGATACTTCTGATACTTCAATATTACTGATACTTCTTGTCCTGATCGAAACTTTTCCTTTACCCATATTTATGAAAAACTTGTCTCGATAGGTTTTTGTTATTTTTTCAATTGTCAAGGGGGCATTACAAAGACCCAGTAGTATACAGAGGTGCCTCAAAATTTTTATTGAAAAGTTAGAAAAAGATGCAATAGAAATGGATAATGTTTATAAAAAACCAAAACCATTATTACTTCTTACCGAATCAGAAAAGCAATTGTATGATAATGCTAAAAATTGTTATGTTTGTGATCAAACCTTTCGCGAAAACAATATCAAGGTTAGGTATCATAACCATGTGACTCAAAAATTTAATGGTCCTTGTTGTAATAGTTGTAATTTAGCAATGAAAACCCCCAAATTTTTGCCTGTTTTCTTCCATAATCTTTCTGGGTATGACGCCCCTATTTTTATTAAGGAGTTAGGATACGATAAAAAGCAAATTAATTTAATTCCGAACACCGAAGAAAAATATATTTCCTTCAGTAAAAATATTTCAAATGATTTTCAGTTAAGATTTTTAGATTCTTTCAAATTCATGTCTTCTAGTTTGGAAAATTTGATAAAAACACTAAAAAAAGATGAATTTAAATATATGAAACATTATTTTGATTCAGAAAAAATAGATTTACTTTTAAGAAAAGGAGTTTTTTCGTATGATTATTTTGATAGTTTTGAAAAGTGTAAAGATTCTTGATTCATGTCTTCTTGTTTGGAAAATTTGATATAAAAACACTAAAAAAAGATGAATTTAAATATATGAACATTATTTTGATTCAGAAAAAAATAGATTTACTTTTAAGAAAAGGAGTTTTTCCGTATGATTATTTTGATAGTTTTGAAAAGTGTAAAGTTTCTTGTTTACCACCTATTAGCAAACTTTACAATAAACTAAATGAGGAGCCTATAAGTGTAGATGATTATAATCATGCATGTAATGAATTCCATTTAAATAATCTTGGTGAATACTGTGATCTATATGTAAAAACAGATGCCTATTGTTAACAGATCTCTTTGAAAACTTTCAGAAAATATGCATGCAAACTTATAAACGTCGGTATTTTACCACCCCAGCTTTATCATGAGATGCTATGTTATTACAACCTAAAGTAGCTATCGAACTGTTCACAGATTACGACATGCTTCTTTTTATAGAAAAGGGTGTAAGAGGAGGTATAAGTCAGTGCTGCAATCGTTATGCTATAACAACAAACATATGCCTAACTTTAATCCAGATGATGAGATAAAATATTTAATGTACCTTGACGCAAATAATTTGTACGGTTACGCGATGAGTAAATATCTACCCTTAAAAGATTTTGTTTGGAGTGATGACAACTTAACTGAACAGGATATTTTTAATTTATCAGATGACTCCGATGTAGGTTACATCTGGGAAGTGGATCTTGACTACCCTTCCGATTTGCATGACAAACATTCAGATTTTCCCCTTGTCCCTGAAAATAACCCCCCCCCCCTAATTGTAGAGAACCTAGACTTTTAACTACTTTGGAACCCAAAACAAAATATATTTTCCGTTATTCAAATTTAAAACCTTATTTAAAATTAGGGTTAGTCTTGAAAAAAATTCATCGTGGTTTAAAGTTTTTTCAGTCGCCTTGGCTTAAAAATTACATAGATTACAATACAGAGTTAAGAACTAAAGCTGTAAATGACTTTCAAAAGGATTTTTACAAACTAATGAATAACAGCATATTCGGGAAAACGATGAAATTGTAAGAAGAAGAGTAGATATACGTTTATGCTCAACAGAAGAGCAAGCTCGAAAGTTAATAGTGAAACCAAATTTTAATCGTCGTACAATATTTTCTGAAACTTAATGGCCGTTCATCTTAAAAAAAAACCACATCAAATTCTTGAAACCAATACAGGTAGGAATGGCGATTTTAGACATATCAAAAGTCCTAATTTATTCTTTTCACTATGAGTACATGAAGCACCATTACGACTCGAAAGTAAGGCTCATGTATACAGACACCGATTCCTTTATCTATGAAATAAAGACTGATGATTTTTATAGTGACATGAAAGACGATATTAACTTATATGACACTTCAGACTATGACAAAAATAACATTTTTAAGGTATCCGAACACATTCGGAGTACTTTTTAACAAAATAGCATACTAAAACATTATAAATGCTCTTTTAGGACTCAATATCAATAAATATTACTATATTTAACTATCAAAATTTAATATAAATTACCTGAATTTTGCAAAAATCACAATTATAAGTTAAATTTTAGCAGTATTTTTGAAAAACTTCAAAGCAGTTAGAGAAAAAATTAATAAACATATATTAGTAAAAGTTTTACGAAAACAAACTAGATGCATTTATCTAGAAAATGTGTTAAAATTTTAATTTTTTATTAAAATTTAAAAATTTTAGAGATGATTGAGTAAACCTTATAAGAAATATTACATTTTTTATGAGACCATTATTTAAATAACAAGCAAAAACTCAAAAAGTACTCATATAATAAGACATATTTTAGTACATTCTCTAGAAAATAACGTAAATATCAGGTTTAAAAAGTTTTATAGAAATACATTCGTAATATTTGGAGTTATCGGACTCGCCATGAAAGATTTTGAGCAATTTAAATGCCCACTTCTGGTAGATCAAAAACCCACACTTCCGTTTTTCTAACTTTATAAAATTGATTGTAACTTGGCCTCTAGGTAGTGTAGAAACAAAATAAAGTATATTTCGTAAAGTCAAAAGATAGCTCTATATTCAATAAAATAAAAAACAAAAATATCTGTCTTGACTGAATTGGATCATTTTCAACGTGTTCGGATACCTTAATTTACCTCTAGTTAACAAAAATGTCTTCGGGAAAATGAAAGATGAAAACAAAGGAAATATTATGACAGAATATGTAGGATTAAAATCGAAAATGTATGCCTACAAAACAAACCATAAGATTGAAAAGTGATTAAAAGGAATTAAAAAACAAACTTTAAAAAATAAAATAACATTTGAGGACTAGAAAGTCTGTCTTTTTAATCAAAAATTAAAATATGTTGACATGAACTTAATTATAGATCCAAATTTCATTCAATACACTCCATAAAGCAAAACAAACTTGCTCTGTCCTATAAAGATGACAAAAGGTTTATTAATGATGATGGCATTACTACGCTTGCCCATGGACATTGGTCATTGATGAATTTAGACCTATTCAATGAGCAGTAAGACATAAAATCCAATGATGACACAATAATGTAATTTTTGTAATGTAAATAAAAGATTGTAATGTGAAATGGAATGCTGCTTTTGTAAATAAACAACTTACTTTGTATCTTTTTGTGTAATCCTTATACCGAAATCAATTTTACAATTTGTTGTTCTCCTGTAATATATATACATATATATATATACAATTGTAATGTAAAACGCAATACAAGATGTTGATTTCTGAATAAACAATTTACTTTGTATCTTTGCTGTGTATGTGTAATCATTATACCGAATTAAAATTTACAATTTGTTATTAAAGCAATGTATAATAAATATTTTTTTTATTTCTATTCAATTAAGAAAAAAATAATGTAACTAAATGGTTATTGCAATGAATAGTTATACAATTTATACTCTTTGGAAAAGGCAAAGAATTTGCTTTAAACACATAAACATAAATTTTTCCTTACTTTTATACAAAATATATTTAAAATATCAGTTATGCTTAACATACTTATATAGATAATTTGTTTGAAAGACGTATATTGATATTTATCTTTTAAAATGACACTATTTCAACATAAATTAAACTAGAAAGCAGTATGAAAAAAAATTAACAATATAACCGTATAAAAAAACACCCCAATTTTTTTAGATTTATAAAAATAAACTTTTTAAAGCCAAATCTTGTCGGAAACTTATACAAAATATTTATACAGTATTTTTTTTTTCTTACTTTTGTATGAAATGTATTTAAAATATCATTTACGCTTAAACATTCTGAGAAAAAATTTTTTTAATATACCCAAACTTATTTTTAATAAGAAAGTATCTCAACATAAATTAAACTAACAAACAATATAAATAAAATTAACTCAAATTAAACATTTAAAAAATCATTTTATTCAGATCCTCATAATATTCAAAATAATCAGGTGGACATAACATTTCTCTTACTTCTCTTAAAATATTATCTAAGCAAAGATTTTCCAAAAATTCTTCAGTTACATAATTTGTAAGTTTCAATAATAAAACGTGCTCATTTTTTTTTTCAAAAAAAGATTATTATAAAAAACATTCAAGAAAGCGATTTAAATTTTTTTATTTCTATTCAATTAAGAAAAAATAATTTAACTAAATGGTTATTGCAATGAATAGTTATACAATTTATACTCTTTGGAAAAGGCAAAGAGTTTGCTTTAAACACATAAACATAAATTTTTCCTTACTTTTATACAAAATATATTTAAAATATCGCTTATGTGCTTAACATACTAAGATAATTTGTTTGAAAGACGTATATTAATATTTATCTTTTAAAATGAAACTTTTTCAACATAAATTAAACTAGAAAGCAGTATGAATAAAATTAACACTATAACCGTATATATATATATATATATATATATATATATATATATATATAAACCATTTTTTTTCTTTCAGATTTATAAAAATAAACTTTTTAAAGCCAAATCTTGTCGGAAACTTATACAAAATATTTATACAGTATTTTTTTTCCCTTACTTTTGTATGAAATGTATTTAAAATATCATTTATGCTTAAACATTCTGAGATAAAGAATTTTTTAAATATACCCACACTTATTTTTAAAAAGAAAGTATCTCAACATAAATTAAACTAACAAACAATATAAATAAAATTAATTCAAATTAAACATTTAAAAAATCATTTTATTCAGATTCTCATACTATTCAAAATAATCAGGTGGATGTAACATTTCTCTTACTTCTCTTAAAATATTATCTAGGCAAAGATTTTCCAAAAATTCTTCAGTTACAAAATTTATAAATTCCAATAATAAAAAGTGCTCATTTTTTTTTTCAAAAAAAAGATTATAAAAAAATATTTAAGAAAACGATTTAACAACTCAACTCCGCGCCTCCATAGGAGGAAAACAACTCAACTCCGCGCCTGTGTCTCCGCAGGAGGAAAACAACTCAAATCTGCTGCGCCTGCGCGCCTTTACCGCAGAATCGGCAGCCGATTCTGCGGTAAAGGCACAGGCGAAGGCGCCTGTGCCTGTGCCTGCGCCTGTGCCTGTGCCTTCGCCTTCGCCTGTGCCTGCGCCTTTGCCTGCGCCTTTAACGCAGAATCGGCTTTTCTTACCTACTTATGATGTTGATTGTATTGCGATTCACGATTACTTGTAACAAAATGAAGGGGAAATTTTTGAAGCTAATTTTTGAAAATGCATATGAAGCTTTATTTTTCACTTTTTTTTCCTGTTAAGAGTACAAACTTTAAAGCATCAAAGAAAATTTTGTTATGGAATTATTCAATTTTTTTCAATAGCAAAAAGTATGAACACAAAAGGAATAAAAACTGATTGGCTTTCTTCCTTGTTCACTAGATAACTTTTGAAGGATGTACATTATAGTTCTACATTCTTTTATAAAAATAAAAACGGAAGAATGCTTGTGTATTCTGAAAAAAACCTAAAATTTTAAATTTATCTGCTATTTAAGTATTTCTTAAAATTAAAAACAAATTTAAACAATTCAGAGAGAAAATCCTTCCTTTCCTTGTTATTAATACTAATGCCACCTGTCTGACGTAGTCAGATCGAGGCCCACGATATTCATCATGGCATCGGGCTAGACTGTACGCCTGTCGTTAGCCGTAGCTTTGAGTACCATGCAGGTGACAGTACGATTTGCCTCGGTTCCACCCCAATTTTGAGAGAGAACACCTTGGGAGTGGTCAGGGGCCTCTCTTTCCTTCCCTTTGTGTATATGATGTTGCGAATTTACTTATTGAAAATTTTTGTTATTTTTCAATTTTTTTCATTTTTTCAAGTGTTACTTGAAAATAAGCTTCAGGTTCCACGAAAAATGCGTCTTAAACTTACACAGGAAGCTATTTCTTCTTGGTAATTTTTTTTAATAACAGTATTATTCATAATAAGCTATTTTCCTCTTCGAGTATTTCGCCACAACTCGTATCTGTAATAAATAGATTTATGTAATTTTGTCCCACTCCCACTTTTGCAGGGGTGTTTTTTAAAAATAATTATAATATTGTATCATTTTCATGCTTATTTTTTGTATCGTTTCTTGGTCTATCCCGTGTTAAATCGAACCTGGGTAATCTCACTAAAGTTTACTCAGGAAAACTCATACACATACCTGTAAGTTGTATGTGGCTTTACTTTCCTCTGTTCTGCGTGAGTGAATATTAACGTCGCACTGTTCAGACGAGGGCTTTTGGAGACGAACCTCGTAATTTTGAACCATGGTCAAGTGACGAGGACGACGCCAGAGCTGGCATCACCTCTCCTAACTACCACACCAACGGGAGGATTTTTGAGCTCTCAACAGATTTGACGTGCATTGCGCCCCTACACGGCGGGTCTTCAGTGGTACTGGGCTCGAACTCATGACATACCAGCCACTAGTCTGTTACCTTGTCCACTAGGCTAACACGACAACTTCCTATATTCTGCAGATCATGATAAAGGGCTGATGTTAAAATAGCTTTGTATATTTAAAATACTAATATATTTTTACTTGATAAAGTCCAATCAAAATAGGACCCTCGGTGTTTTTGTTGTTGTTGTTGTTGTTGTTGCACCAAGGCGTTTGGTTACCTAGCTACGCCCCTGTTATATAACTCTATATTAAATAAAAATATCAATAGCGTATTTCCAATCTGAACAGTCTTGAGAGTAAAATGTCAAATCAGGTGTCATCCTCTTGAATTCATCGTGATTTAAAATTACGAAGTTCGTCACCTCTATACCCCTCACGTTGTTTCGAAGTGCGATATTAACAAAACAAAAGAGAGACCTGCCAACGAAATTCAATCAGAAATTAACGAAAAATCTATTTGTTAACTTTTTTTTATAATATTAGCTTCTGTTCACATCTATATTTTTTATTGCAGAGAGCGTAATTACTGTTGGATATTGATTAGATTTGCTTTAAAACGTTTCTAGCCTTCTGTAATAATTTTTAAAAATATTTTTCAAAAATTGATTTTTATAATGTATAAAGGTACTTTCCCTCCTTACGTGTTTTTAAAAAATTTATATTTGGGGGGGGGGGAATAAAAATTTTAAAAACAATGAGTTTAATTAATGATTTTAAAACATTCATTTTTTAAGAAAGCAACTTAAAAAAGAACCAGCAAAAAAGTAAACGAAAAAATTCATATTTTTTCAATGTAAAATATATATATGTACTACTTCTAAGGTCATTTTGCTTTTTGACCTTTTAGCTCGCAATAATCTCACATGAAGTTTTTTCACACACCGTCGAATAGTTATAAAAATAGACTTCTAATAGAAGCATGACTTCGATATAATTTCTTTTAGATGTATATTTTACATACAATAATATTTTCATTAAATTTCTCACAAATAAATTGCGTGGAAAAACTTAATAAAAGTGTAATAATGATAATATTTGATGTACAGCATAGAGAGATGCATAATAGCAATTATTTTTCAGTATTGATTAAAATGTCTATTTTTACGTTATTAATACTTTACAAAAATTCAAAAATAAAAATTATTAATCCGTTTACATTAAAAATATTTTGCGTTGTAATATAATTAAAATATTCGTTCTAATCAAGATATAGAGTTAAAAATATCTAGCCAAAAAGAATAAATCAGGGGAAAAGAAATGAGAAGACTGGTTCCCACGTTTTTTTAACAAGCTAATTAAGGCACGTTTGTGTTCGAGTGTCGGTGTCGTAAAATAGCCCCCTCCCCCCATGTGAATCATGAGATGAGTGAGAAGTTTCAAAGGAGTGGGCCGATCCTAGGGTGTCGGCCGCCTGCGTGCGAAGATCAAATGTGCCGCCCCTCGAGTGAATTTTTCAGATTTTGACTAACACTTATATTTAATATTTATTTATATAATTACTGATATAATACTTACATATTAGTTACTTGTTATAGTATTTAAATAACTAATTATTTATTGCAATACTTATATATTTAATTACTTTTTATAATATTAAGATATTTAATTACTTATTAAAAGGCTTATATTTTTAATTACTTATTAAAATGTTTATATATATAATCACTTATTACAATACTTTTTTATTTAATTTCTTACTTAATACTTATGCATTGTGGTTATAAACTCGTCTACCCGTATAAGAGTAAAAAGCAAAACATTAATATACAGAAATGCAAACATAAAATTTGAAGTGCAAATTTTTTGTGTGTCAACTATTAGGTTATGGTAGCTGCAAAATACTTTTAACAGAATAATAAACAAGCAAAAATATTACTTTTGAAATAAATGTAGACATTTTATAATTATAAAAGGAAAACAGTATTTATTCAGAAGATGTAATCTAATAAAAAAGTACTCAAGAGAGAATAGATTTCTTGAAACGAAAAGTGTATTAATCAGTCATTCTACAAAGCCTACTTAATAATAAACTATCGAATAATTTTTGTGGCATTCTGAGAAGCAAATCTGTCAAAATATTTTTGGTGTGAAATCAATTTTTTCAAAGATATTGGATTCAATAGAGAATGTGTCCAAATCTGGAAATCTGTTTAGAGTCAGATTCCTAAAAATTCTAGAAAGAATTCTAAACTATATACCTTACTATTTCAGTAGTGCTCACACACCAAATTACAAACTTTATTTGTTCTGTGAGACTAATATCTGGTGTAGATCAAGAATTACAGTGTAATATTTGGCTTTTAGCACAATGTCTCTTATCTCATTACGAGTAGATAAGGCTAAAATATTAATTATTTCATTTTGAAAATACTGCCCTAAGTAGTGTGGAATACATTTTTATTTTTGCGTTTAATCACATTATTAAGGTGTTCTAAAATAACCGAATCAAATTTGTCCATTATCTAATGGCCTTTAAAAATTACCATTATCTCAACTTCCTACAAGTAACTCTGAATGACAAATTTTGACTGGCTAAAAATTGTACTTCAACTATCATTCTTTCAATGATGACGCGCAATATCTCTTTTTCTCTGGATTGTATACATCTTGTTGTTCCGCGTCAATAGTACAGTTTTTTTAGTTTAGTATTTAATTCGCTTCATGATCTGATACAATTTTAGAGTATTTTCATCATTATTATATAAATAATGATGAAAAAAGTTCATTTCTCAGTCCAATAAAATTCTGTCTTTTAGCTTCCTCAAAAAATGTCACGTCGGGAAATTTTCGATAACATTTAAATATTAACACATGTGTGTGCAATCTTATTTGAAAATATATTTATAATAATTTTACTAAGTTTATCTCTCTTAAGCTTAAAAAGAAAGAAAACATTGAAACAACTCAATTAATACTGACCTAAATCACAAACTTTAAATATTCGAAAATAATTTTTAAGAACTGCCTGTTCAATACTTCGATCAGCAATAGCACATTTACTAATAAGAATATATTTATAATTGCAAAATAATATTGCTAAATTTCTCTTGGTGTATAAAGAGAGAGAGAGAAATAACCCATCTATAAAT
>BMAO01025345.1:0-28056 GCA_019973975.1 Trichonephila clavata
ACATACATATATATATATATATGTGTGTGTGTGTGTGTATATATACATATATGTGGTCGGCATCTATTTCCAAACCACTTCCGAAACTGCCCTGGTCATGTCTAGGAGCGTTCTCTGTATTTTGGGAGGTACACAGTGTTTAAACGCTCGAGGGTAGGATGCCATGTTGTACGGAACGACGAATTGAAACGACAAATCTAAATGACTAATGAAGAAGACTTTGAAGACGTGAAACCCTTTCCCTGAAATGACGATGGGAATAAAGTGTAAAAAATTAAATTTAAATTAATTAAAGACGTATTATTTTATTGTTGACGAGCCTTTACTGACCAGCCTCCCACAACTCAGAAGTGGTACTATGAATATACTGTGAAAGATGTACGATAAAGAATGTAGATTTGCTTTTATATAAATTATTTTATACGTAATCTGTCGTAAGTCAGCATATATACATACATATATATGATGTGCTAGCCACTATTTCCAAGCCACTTCACCAGATGCCCTGCGCATGCCTTATAGCACTCTCGATGTTTTTGGGAGCCTGGCAGTGGTTAGACGCTCGAGAGTAGGACGCTATGCTGTACAAGACGATGAACGACGAATCTTAAATAATGAACTAAGTCTACCGAAAATGAGTTTGAAGACGTAAAACCCTCTCTCTAAAATGATATGTAAATAATTATAAACAATTAAATTAAAATTAATAAAGGTGGATTATTTTATTGTTGACAGCCATCACTGACCAGCCCCCACAACTCAGAAGCGGGATATACTATTAAAGATGTGCGATAAAGAATGTAGATTTGCGCCGATGAACTGAAAGGATTATTACGTTTTGCTACCTATAACTACAGCAATATTAAAGGTACTTACATTCTTTAAAAAAAGATTTTAAATGACATCCAGGTTATCAGAATTGCATTAAAGAACTTTAAAATTAAAAAGAAAGAACTTGTGTATAGATTTATCTTCGATGATTCGTTCAATCATAAAAAATTGCGAAACTTTTAAGGCTTTACTTTCACGGTTGACAGTGAGGAATTCGCAAATAAATTGAAAGACATAGTGAAAAAATGCTCGTTTAGTGAGATAATAACAATTTCAAACATACTTAATATTCCCATTGAAGGAAATAAGATCTAATTATGTAATAGTGTTCTATCTTTATTGAATGATCTGAATGAGTTATTATTAATGTCAGCAGGCTCCAGTCAGTCTGAGTCAGATCATGAAATTAACGAAAACAGAAATAAAACCTATTCCTCAATGCAAGCTGAAGCCAAAGAAAAAAATTTTGATTTTGAAATGAAGGAAATGTGTTTTGAAAACGGAGTGAGTGAGTGAATATTAACGTCGCACTCTCTTAGCAACATGAGGGCTTTGTTTTGATAACGGAAGTCGCGAAGCAAAAGAAGCTATGTCACTTATAGTGTTAGCATAAACTATTCGAATATTGAAAATACCATTTCAAAGTTTAATGCAGAACAACATGAAAATGTAATTAATTGGATTAAGCATTTTGAAAACATTGCCTAGTTATTTAGTTTATCAGACTTACAAAAATTATAATTCTCGAAAAGATCTTTGGGTGGAATTGTCTTATTGTTTATAAAGACAGCATTTGAAATTAAGTCATGGCAAAAACTAAAACAAGCGCTGATTGACGAAGTCTGTTTTGAAATTAACTCTGCTAACTTACATGAGCTGCTGCGTTAACAGAAGAATCAGAGATTGCGAAACCGCTTCCGAATATTTTTTAATAATGAAAGAATTATGCAACTTGGGTAAAATTGAAGATTTTTGCTCAAATACATTACGTAATTCAAGGTATAAATGACAGGAAAGAAAACAAAACAATTCTGTATGGGTGTAAAAATTTGGCTGAATTTAAGGATAAACTCAAAATATATGAAGTAATAAAGAATGATTATGTAAAGAGAAGAGGTGATTATAATAAAACAAAACCAAAATATAAGTTTAATAATAAATGTAATTCGCGTGATAAAATGAAATATGATAATATTAATACTGGTCATAGAAGTTATAACAATAGAGTCAGTTTTGATTGCGAGGCCCAAATCACATTTCTAGAAACTGTATGAACAAAAATAAGAGACTAAAATGTTTTTGGTGTGAAGATTTTGGACACAAGGCCACGGAATGCCCAGATAATAAGGATATTAAACCATACGTTGCTCATTTAATTGTTAATAATGAAAAAGCATAAATAAGAAAGTGTTAGTTTTAGATTCATTGATTGATAGTGGTAGTTGAGTGACATTGATATGTAAATCTGTGTTTGATAAATTAAATGTATGTGAGCTGCAACCATTCTTTAAGTGGATTTGGTAAATTTGCAGTAAAACCATTTGGTTATTTTAAGAGGAATGCTCAAATTGACGATTTAAGTGTAATGTAGGCATAAGTGTAGTAGACAATGATGCAATGTTTTATGATGTTACAGTTGGATTAAATGTATTAATGAAGGGTGAGGCTAGAATTAATGAAAATTGCGTCGCAAATAAAAATAAGCCCAAATATTCTGAAGAAGTTGCCGCTTTATCCGTTCTGCCAATTAATTTACCTCCTGAAGATTTTGAAATCAATACTGCAAGGACCTTCCTCAAATTTACCAGTCAAAGGCCAAAACGATAACCCCAAATTTTGTGCCTGGAAAGAAATACGACAAAAGAACTGTGACCGCTAGTCCTGTTGTGAGAGTTCCTGTTCAACTTCAAAATCCATCTGATTTTCCTAAATTAGAAGACGGTTTGAAACGTTCAGCAAAACCTGCCACTATGATTGAATGTATTACTGAAGAGCCTGGTGAGCATATTGTTTCCGGTACTGAAAACTTCATTTTAAGATTTGCTTGCAAGACTTGGAAGAAGAAAATGCTTGCGTTCCTTTAAAGAATACTGACCCAATATTAGTTGTTCCTGAAAGTATACCAAAAGAAATCAAAGGAAGTGCACCTGAAAACAAAACCCTCAAGAATTAAAGGAAACACAGATTATCATTTCCTCCCCTGACTTACACAGAAGACTGAAAATTCCATTGCCAATTATGACCATCGTGTATTGGTAAATCACAAAAAAAGAAAGAAAGACGTGCCATTGATAGCATACTATAGTGATCATCTTGGACCACGCAGGATAACTAATTTTAAAGAAGGAATAATGGAACAAACTGAACGATTTGTGCAAGATCTTCAGCAGTAAACAACGAAAGACGCATAAGACACACGGACATGACGAAAGACGAACAAATAAAAAATCAACGAAAGACGTAGAAGAAAGAAAAATAAGACGAAAGACGAATAAACAAGAAAATGACGAAAGAAGTGAAGCGTAATCCTTTGGAACCTTGAAGCAGACAAAAGACTCACGAACTCTAAAACATTTACTTCTCAGATATGTTTTTCTATATTTGCTGTGTCGTCTGGAGGACGAGCCAATTCCAGGATGACCGTGTGGTGCTGACCGCGATTTCCATGCCACGTCTGCAAATGTCCTGCACATGCCTAGGAACGCTCTCTATGTTTTGGGTGCCACATAATGGTCAGACACTCAAGGGTACAACGCCATGTTGTACGGAACGATGAATTGAAACGACGAATCTAAATGATTAATAAAGACGACTTGGGAGATGTGAAACACTTTCCCTGAAATGACGATGTGTATAAAGTGTAAATAATTATAAACAATTAAATTTAAATTAATTAAAGATGGATTATTTTATTGTTGACAAACTATCACTGACCAAACTCCCACATATATATACAGGTTTTCTTGCAGAGTAACCTCGTACCTGTCCTCTCGCGGCTTAGACTGACGGCATTTGTTTCCATTCTAACGTATCTTCCTAAACTTAAGAAGAGCAAAGAAGTTCACTCGATGCTGTATATTAAAAATAGCAGATACACTAGTTTTGCAAAATGACTTAAAATTTTTAACAAGTTTAATGATTTAAATTCTAATTGTTCAAAAAACCAATGAGAATTCACTCCTCTATTTTTATTAACGCCGCACTTAGAAACAATAAGAAAAATAGAAATGATAGCCTAAAATGATGTTAAAGTGAGTAGAAAGACGCTTGGACTAGCAGTTATTTATGCTTTATTACTGTTTAAGCGTGCTTGCAATGAGTTTAGATATATTTTTTAACTACGTTAGGCCCGCTACATGGCGAATACTGGACTAAACTCTCTATTCTAAAAATTTCTTCCCATTTTATTTATTCTAAAAAAAAGAGTGTAGGATAGACTTCTCTAAGCATAATATATCTTTCTTTTGCTTTTTCAATTGCGTGTATTAGCTTTTAAATCAAAACTGATGAAATTTCGAATTAGCAGGAAACACTAATAATCTCGAAATGTTAATATTTGAATTTTTCAATATTTTACTTATCCTTTGATCTTCCATCTTTTGAAGAAGAAGCTGCTTCAAGCAGCTCCTCTATTTTTTTTTTTAAATTCATTTACTTGTAGTGTCGATCCTACGGAAAATTGAGTAAAATTTATTCTACCAGTTTTTCTTCTGAAATAGCATTTCAACCAAAACTTCTGGAAAAGTCAGTAATTTCGTTGGAATTGTATATATATCCACATGAGTTGTTTCAATAATTACATATCAAGAAACATTAATATTTTAATAAATCACGTAAAGTAGGATTTTTTTACAATATTTTATATATTCTTTTACAGAGTAAATTATTTTTCAAGTCTTCATTTATTTCATTTTAACCATTTTTGAATAGACTGCATCTTTAACTTTCTCATAGATTGCTAGTCAAGGGATCCTAAAAGTGGCCATTATTAAGCACACAAAACAGACTATTATTTGGAAAAAAAATCATTTTTTCAGTATTGAAAAAGATCAAATAAATTTAGAAATTAAAATGAAAAAAAATGAGTGTTTTTTTCTATTTTTTATTTCAGCGTACATATGATTAAAATTGTTTAAACAGGAAAAATAAATTCACCGTATTTCTCAGTGATAGTGCATAAGCTTGTTCAAAATAACTACTCTTTATTGAAATGGAAGTTGTTTACTAATAGTAAAATAAATATAAGCTGTAAATCTGTAAAATAATTTAATTTTTTTATATTTTTTAAGTTTTATTTTAAATTAAAATAAACATTTTTGTCAATTGCCATCTATATCAGTCGTAGCCCGATGTAATTCCGTACTTTATGAACAGTTCTTAAAGAAATTTTTGAAGTAAAAGAAAAGCTTGTTAGTACAATAAATATTTTCTATTGTGTCTTAATAGTGAGGCATTTAATTAGAACTTGAATGTGGAATTTATATATAAGAATATATCTACTTAAAAACCGTTTTCATAAAAAAATACTATAATGTGCATTTCTTGTCCCATCCCTTTAAAACTAATCTCGCAATCAATTGAATTTTAATATAGTCTACTTGTCCGTTATTGTTTGAAATCTATGGAACATTCTAACTAATCGAAGAAGTAATAATATCGAAATATGTTTACGTCTAAAATCTTCTTAATTTACAAAGGGAAAAAAATCAGACTCGCTAACCAAAATTTGGATGACCTTAAGATAAAGTAAGAAATATTCCTCTTATAACAAAATGTTTGTTAAAATTAGTTATGAAAAAATTACTCCGAAATAGTTGCATAAATTATGCTACAATAAAAGCTTCATTATCATTGTTTTTCTTGTGATTTCTGCAGTTTCTCATACGGAAGCTTTCCCTTAATGGAAACTTACTTAGATCTTTGAACTTATTCGAATTATTTTTATTGTGATTCTTTCTTTTATTATACAATCACATTTGTCTCTAATAAGTCAAATTAGATATTCATATACAACTTATAACAAATACTGTAACAGCTTGTAATATTTCTCGCCATTCTTTTTTCATGAAAATAAAATAAACCTTTTTTATAAATACCCTTAAATATAATCATTTAAGCGGACAATATATATATCTACATTCGGCAGTAATCAGCTTCTATCTACTTTCTGAGTTATTGTAATGAAAAAATAACCTTCGAAGTAAAGTATCTAAAGTCAATGAACAATGCAACCATTAATTGGATTTCCTCTATCTGTATCTGACAGCATTTGTCCAGTGAACAATGGACAAAGCATTCGTATCCATAGGCAATGCGATAGATATGACATAATTTCTAATTATGTTTTAGAGGTTCGCCTTTATGTTGCGTAACACCCACATTAATTATTCACACCTATCACAATTATCGTTGTTTGTTGGTTTTTTTTTTGCAAATGGCATTCGATTAGTGATATATCTATATTTAGTGCATATGAATTTTTTCTCTATGAAATAATTTATTTATCTAACTGCTATTTAAGAGAAACCCATGTTGCGTTTGGCCTTCAGATTGTCTGGATAATGCCAACGAAAATAAAGAACCATAAATATAATTCCTGCTGACAGAAACATTTTCAAATTTAACGTTATATATCGAATCTATGAATATGTTGAGAATTTTCTTATATTGGAATAATTTCTCTTTCAAAAGTTGCATTAATCGTTTATGGACAGCAATTTTATCTGACATTGTTTATCTATGCTACAGCATTAAATAAGTTTTAATACACATTTGTGAAACACAAACTGTAGTGATGGTTGGTTTGTCCCAACCCTCACTGAACAAGAGTTAGAAGGATGGCTAGCATATCAACCCCAATTTATTTACTAGCTTTAATAACCTCACAAATTTGAACAACCCAAGATTAGGAAATGCACAGCAAACTAATTTAAGAAAGCAAGAGCGAGGAAGACGATATAAGTAAATTTAGTTAATAACTTACTTTAAGCAAAAGGTAATCAAACATAAATATTAATCATATTATCTACTGTTCCCATCCGTCTAGCTTTTAATTACCTTTTGTTAATCCTCACAGCTATCATTTAGCTTCTAACCACTCTCTCCTAGAACTCCAAAGGTAATACTTAAATACACGACATAATTTACAGAGACCACGTTTTCTTCTTTTTGAGAAAGTTTTCAATTGAATAATATTTACAGAAAATATTTTCCCCAAAAGTAATGACAGGATGTACGTGGTTAGACCGGTTACAATACTTCCACCGTACGTTAAAGTGACATTAGTATTTATTAAGATTTTAGAAACAAAGCAGCCAAATGAGAAATGATATAATCTCAAGATGTTTTAATTATTATTATTATAAATGGCACAATAACATTATGGTATGTATTTGAATTTTTAGTTTTGTTTTAAGATATGCTGTGACAGCTTGCACCAAAGAACATTTAGAAGATTTTAGCAAGGAAAATCAAAAGAAAAATGATTGATTTTATAAGAGATTTCTTTTGTATAAGAATGGTTTCAAGAAATAGGAAGTTTATTTTTGTAACACATGCATTCTTCTATTAATTTTAAGACTAGAAAAGAAGTTTAAATTTGCTTTGGGTCTGTACGATTTTTTTTTTTTCAAACATAATCTCGCTTTTGAAACATGTCATTTCCAGATGACATTTGGCTTTTCATTATTACATTTGATTTAATAATAGAACAAAACAGATAATATCTAATAATTTCAATGCACGTGGAACAGATATTTTTTGTGTGGAGTGGATGTGTGAGTTCTGAATTAAATATAAGATAACACAACTAAACTATATAACTGTGTTTTATGCAAAAATTATGCAGCAAACAAAAACAAATTCTAGAACTTAAAGGCTAAAAATGCAAGATAATACTTTCATCTCTTTATTTATTAACATGTTTAATAACTTTTCAATACTTTTTACGGAATGAAAAAGGCGATGAAGTGTTAGAAAGCAAAATGTTTGGGACACAATATAATATGAAAATTGCTAGTGTAACGAGTTTATATTCATGTAACTTTTACCAAGCCTCTTGGGGAAATTCTATTAATTTAAATATTGTTCAATTAAAAACTTTCTCCCGTAGAAGATGTGATCTATGTACATCAGGTCGTATATTTAAGCATTAAGATTTAGGTTCAAAAGAGAGGTTAAGAGTTGGATGATAAAAGTTTGAGATTAACATAAAGTAATTGAAAGTTAAGAGAGATAAACTCATTAATTAATGAATTAATATATAAAATTGGTAACTGACAGTTTAGTCAGTAAAATATTGAAATTATATTTAAACTGACAAGAAGTCAATTAGTTGAGGTAGAAGTTACAATTTTTCCAAACGTAAGAGACTCTTAATTAAATATCTCATCTTTCGCGCTTTGGCTCCAAGACTTTTTATACGTACATTTCCTTTCCTTGGTTTGTTAAATTTATTAAAAGATAAATAAACTATTTTTGATTTGATTATGGCTGGTGCACATTGTGGCTCCCAATCACATAGAAATATCAGAGGAAATCCCTTACACTAGCGCCTAACTCATCATAAGCCTGAGAGAGGAGTCGCTTAGAATTTTTTAGAGTCTTATCAGATTTTTTTTCGGTCAGTAAAATGTTTTGGTTTCCATCGAGTATAATATCAATATCAGTAATTATTATGGGATACCAACGAATTTCACTTGCACTTATTTAAAAGGCCATCTCATTGAGAGAGCGAAAATTTGGTTTGAAGTAATAGGATACTCAATAGTGAGTAGGGCAAAAACGATAGATCGGAACTCGCACCCGAGTTCTTTGCATCAAAGCCAGTAAGAGGTTAGGCACCGTGGGATTTTGTATAAAAGTTACTAAAATTACAAAAGCAGCTAAATTTATGAATGACGGAGGAAGACACAATGAATCATACGATAATGAGGTAATCCCCACAGGTGATTGATTATGTGGCATTTTAAAACCCCACAACAAAGGCATAATTTTTACATTTGGTACCGAAGTACAAAGAGAGGCACGAGTGCACTTTAACCAATGATTCGAGTACTAATGTTGAAGGAAAGAATGTTATTCCGGAAGAAGTTTGCCCGACAGGCAAGTAGATGAAAACTAGCGTGATAGGAAGGTTGTATACAGATGAAAGAATGCAAGAGATGGAGATTCGAATGGTTTCAGATATCACAGGGGTGCAATTAATCAAAGACCCGAGAAAGGATTCAAAATGATCGAGATCGCAGTGGATCCACTTGTCGGATGGTGCGAAATGATTATGTCATTAAAGGAAATAGGAATCGTCAGAACGGATTAGGAATAATGTGATAAGTAGAGGGATATTAAACTATTTAGTGGTAGATATGCAGGAGGTAATCGATCGTAATTTGAGGGAAAATCTATCATTCACATTGAATCTTTGCGATATAATCCGGTTGACCTACCGGGCCCATTCTGTTACATGACATTTTATCAAAGCATTAGGGGATACAGGAGCCGAAAAATCATTTCATTTTCACAGAAATATTCAAATGCTCTTTTTCGTTCAGAAATAAGAGACAATCGGAAACAGAGGCATTCAGAGTACACGGTGTGAAATGTATTAATTTGGGATCGGTGATTTGCAGGTCAGAATTCAGGAATTTATGAAACAGTAGAGTTTCCATGTTATCGAGGGGATACCGTAGCAATGTGTCCTTGAAAAGTATTTCATGAAGGCAAAAAATATATCTTTGGATTGTATTAAAAAAACGCTGGTAACACGGATTCAGATATTAAGGCGGTACGACAAATAGAGAATCAGGTAGAGATCGATCTTCCTCATCGGAAGTTAAATAGATATCAAAAACAAGAGTGGAAAGCTTTATTCAAGAGTTTTAGGGGACTTTTTTTTAAATAAGCTGGTATAACCATGTTTGAGTATATATAGGGGTGACAATCCACCAGCTGTGTCGAAGTCATATGGATAAGATAAAGTCAGGTAAAAAATAATTGACTATTTTATCAACAAAACGCTGGAAGGTAGAATTATACATATCCAATTACCTTACACATCATCAGTAATACTCCGACGTAAACATAATGGTTTGCCTCCAGAATCACCAGATTCCTACTGTTTAGCGATAGATTTACGGACATTATACGCAAATAACTAAATATCCTCCATATCCACTACCACTCAAAGATAATTTAATTAGAATATACCTATTACTCTTGAATAATGTTCCCATTGGATCTTAGAGTGGGATATTTCCAGTTAGCAGTTAATCCTAGAGATATTCCAAAAACCACATTTGTCACGATAAGTGGCACGCAAGCCTTAAAAGTGATGCATCATGGTATTTCGCGAGGGGCTCTGGATTTTGAAAAAATAATATATATTATTCTGAAATATGTCATAGAGAAATTTAAGAGTGATTATATGGAAGAATTTATTATTACGTTTCCATGGCTTACACAACATGTGGAGTATTTTTAAAAAGCTTTTTTGGTTGTTGCAAGAAGCTAGTTTGATTACTGAACTCGGCAAAGTGTCACTTTGCGTGTGAAATTGTGAAATATTTAGGTCTTGTGATAAGTGATGAAGGGGTTCGAACAGGTGACTTGAAGGTTAAGGCTATCCCGGATATGGAAAATTCATTTAAGACAAAATCTATGGTATTTTCCATTTTTAAAGCGTTTTTATTAACTTCGCCGGTAAGTAACGGAATTTTTGAACTCAATTTTTACCTCTTTTAGATTATCAGATTATGCACACTTATAAAAGACCGATGACAAAACAATAATTTGGTAATTTTCTTCGACTGCCTGATCAGGATTAGCAGGATTAAAGATGTCATTTCCAGATTTGGCAACAAATTCTAGATCACAGTTTCTGTGTTTGGTGAATAAAACATTATGTTACAACCCTAAGGCGAAACGACACATGTTTTAATATAAATAGTGATCTTTTTAGTGAAAATTATTATTGGATTTACACTTTCTTTCGCATTAAATATTTCAAACTTATCTCTTTAGGGTTTCATTCAGTTTCCTGATCTTGCATTTTGCAAACCAAGCCGTATTGACGCAATGATAGGATTTCAATGGGTATTCCAGGTACTAAAAAATGACGCATTTAGAAATAATTCATCAATGTGAAAATGATAGTTTAAATAATTAAAAAAAAACACATTTTTATTGTAGATTGAATTAGAAATTGAAAAGTAAATTATAGTTTCAAAAATCTAAAAAACACGCTTTTATAGTTAATTGAACTAAAAAGCAAAAAAAAAAAAATTACAATATAAGATAAATTGATAAACGTGAAAAGAGAAAATTAATGTCATTGTGGTAATAGCGGGAGGTGCTATCAATTGTAAAAGCTTCTTACTAGTTCTATTCCTAAATGAGAGTTATTGTAAAAATGTAGCACAAAACACCGCACACACTTTTAACACAATGACATTAATTTTCAAGTTTATCAGTTTATAATTACATTAATAATTATGTTTTTTCTCTTTTTTTAGTTCGATTAACTATAAAAACGTGTTTTTTAATTCTTTTAAAAGTGTAACTAATTATATTTATAATAGCAAACATGAGAAAGTTAATTTAGCCACAAAAAATGATATTGAATTATTCGGGATTCATTGATGACATTTTTTTCGCTGAATATATAGTAAACAAGTTAAAAACTAATAAAACTCTTTATTGCCTTTAACAGGAAAGCATCAATCTGGAGAGAGGCTTATCACATCACTTACAATATCTCGAGGAACTAGTCTTAAACAGGGACATTATAGTACAAGTTTTATGGCAAATAATGTGATATTGAAAAGCGAGGACATTATTTTTAGTACAAAGAAAGAGCTATTTGTAGTCTTTTTTGGAAAATTTTCAACTTGCTCTTCTGCGGTTGAACATAATCCATTGAACAAAAGCCTCATGTTTTTTATGACTTCTTGGAGTCTTTAACTAATCTTCAAGCAAAGAGATATTTAGATTGTCTTATATTTTGTCTCAAAATAGAAAAAGTGTACGTCCTGAGAAAATTTAATTTTCACTTTAGGGTGTTTTACAACGTCTAGACAGTACAAATCAAACGTTGCGGAAGAATATGTTACAAATTTAAAGTTTTGGTATAAAAATAGACAATTCATCTAATAAATCACAAATGGACTTTAATTTCTATTATATTAACATAGAGACTACGGAGGTTTTTTTGTTAAAAAAAGAAAGAAAAATAAAGTGAGTCCTTATTAAAAAAATACTTTGCATTTTAAATTGCAACTTATATTACCGAAATAAATTTAAAACCACAAGCAACTATGTGAAATGTAATATAGGTAGACATTGAATTTCAATATGACAATATTCAGTAAATGTCTTAAGAAACTTTGTTTTAATTTGAGAAGTAATAGTTTTGGTTGTGTGTGCAACGTATGCATAAAAAATGGAAGGTATTTCATATGGGATAAATAAAAAAAAAATTCGAATTTTCTTTCATCGATATTTAAAAACTCTTGAGTCTTTTTGTCAATGGATAGATAACTTCCAATTTTAATAACTGTAAGTTGTGAATTTACTTTGATATAAAAATGTACGCACATTTGGAAATTATAAATAGATGCATGGTGCTATTCATGTTTTCTTAAATACAAGGAAAACGCATAGAAAACTATGCAACATTTCTGTTTTCTATTTTGCTAATAAATTGACTAAATTTTATTGAATGCACTTTTGAATATACACAGCAGTGACCAAAATTGTGGACACTTTTTTAAAATTAGTTATGTTTTTAAATTTGAATACTTATAGAAAATCTTACGTTGCACGAAATGTATATAAAAGCTATTATCATTTTAAAGGCACTTTAATATTAAATTCAACACGAAAATCAAAACTTAAATATTGAAACACAAAAAAGTTATGCTGCAGTAACTGTCTCTATACATCACATGCTGATAATAGCAGTGTATTATCAGTGCTTAGAGTGGAGCAGCCTTTATTTCTTATTCCATCTTCACATCGATGTTTCATTGAGCGGAATATAGATATAAGCTCTTCTATTGTAATTACATGATGCCAGATAGCAGTTATATCTTCATTTAGTTCATTTTTATATTATGGGTATTTTTCATTGTGACAAGAGGTTTCAAACATTACCACATGTTTTCAATATGATTGAGGTCAGGGCAGTTTTCTGGCCAGGAAAGCAATGATATTTAGTCAAGAAGCGAAGACATCAAATACAAGTGTAGATTAGAAACCTACAAAGAGATTTGTGATGAGAAAGTGGTATTTCCTATGTTAGAACTGCAAGACAGGTGAATGGCTCAGTGTCTTCATCTGGAGGCTGTAAGTTTTGTTTAACCCTAGAAGCAATATATGGATATATTTAAAGCAATCTTTAAACATATCCACATGATGCTCTAGAACACAATAAACAAAATTTGCGTGTCAGTCTACGCCACTTACATAGGCAAAAAGCACAAATTTTCCTTTTTTTTAGTTTCCGATAGTTCAGGTGGTTCAATGTTCTGCTCCAATTTCAAAAGCTTACAAATAATTATCATTATTGATCGGGGCAAAGTTGCTACATCTAGATGTTTTTCCATGCATTGCGCAAGGAGATCATCACTTAGCTTTATATCGAACTTTCTTGTAGATAATGCTTTTTGAGATTTGCGTGACATATATGCGCATTTAATATACTTATATTTATCATGCCAAAAAATACGAAAAGGGGCTATCGACGTTGTTTTATACGGCATGGCATGTTGTTACACATATGGTCTAATGTGTCTGAGGCACATTTTGTTAAAATGTAAAATTCAATTATTTCCGGTTTTTCCCTTTCTTCATTTATATGTTTATTTTATGTAAATAGAAGAACATGTGCGTTTTGCTTTGTTTTATACAATAAAAGAGTTTTAGCTTAGACAAAACAAAACATAGAAGTCCTTACACTTCGGAATTGCAATTCTAACAGTTCATGCGGAGTGTATGGTTTGTTTTAACCAATAGCTCTAGCAAATCTGAAATCCATCGTAATCTTCAGAAGTTTCTCAGCTTTCAGATCCATCTTCAGATTTCCAGCCTCAATCGACTATTTTATTAATTCACGGATAGCCCCAAAACCTTTCGCTTTCTTCTCTATCTCTGTCTGTAAATTAGTGATATTGGACTTCAATAAAATCTTCATTTTCCGATTCATCCTCAGAAATAAAATTTTCACTCACTTAACTCTTTAATAATTCATGGATAGTGTCTGTCGTGTTTACTCCAAATGTTTTTTTCATGAAAGCCA
The DNA here is from genome assembly GCA_019973975.1 of Trichonephila clavata. Lineage (NCBI taxonomy): Eukaryota > Metazoa > Arthropoda > Arachnida > Araneae > Nephilidae > Trichonephila > Trichonephila clavata. The sequence continues at coordinate 14,123 of BMAO01025345.1, forward strand.
TTTGACATCGTCCCGACAATGCAGAAAAAGTAATACGGATTCTCCATTCCTAACATTACTGCTACCCATTCGTCTTCTCAATTGAAAACGTTAATGCTACCCATTCGTCTCTCAAACTAGCATTGTTATAGAAATATTACATGGGAAAATTTTTTAAGAAAAAAAAATATCTTTATCTGTAGTAGCCAAGGTCATATGAAGGTACTGAGAAGTACACTACTTTTCCTGCTTTTTGGGGGGGGGAGTACACGGTTATTTGTTATAGGTATAGTCTGCTAAAGGAATGGATAGTATTCTAGATTTAAATTGTCAGAATACAAGTTTAATAAGAAACACAATAAGGAAAGGCAGAAAAAGGTGCACCACATCTGTTGATGACAGATGAACCAAAATACTATGCCAAGACAAAAGAATGTCATCAACGGTCATTAGAAGTTATCAGATTGATACTGGTGTTTCTGTCAGTTTAAAAACAATCAAGAAAATGATAGTAGACGACAAAATTTCACAAAACACACCTTATCTCAATTTACGGAAGTGCTAAAAAAGACTACAGTGGCTAAATGAACACATTATTTGGATTAAAGATGGTCACAAGTTTGCAAAATCTGGACACATTATTATTAGGCTGAAAAACCTATTTGTGTGTTCCGTTATCAGCATCAGTGTGTGTATTAACATCATCTCAGAAAAAGAAGCTGGCCCTTATAACCAATAAAATATACAGAAATCAACTATTTTTAGCGCTGTCAACTCTTGAACAATGAACACAAATTATCCATATGGAGAAAAACATTTCGGATACAATCTTATTGTTTTAAGTTAGTGCCTTTGGTTATTTTTTGATACTCATAGGAGTCTGAAACACATCACTAACTCAGGAAATCTCAGATATTTTAACTAGATTGCAACATCTGATATAAAAATACGAATCGTTAGGATGAAAATATCATTACCACTGATCTTCACAGGAATAACATTAGCTACAATAACGCACATAGGGCATAATTTTCTTAATTGAGGGTCTAGCCCTATTACAATGAGGAATTAAGTGCGGTAATACAAAACATATATAATTAAATACCAAGCAATTAAAAAATAATTACATAATTATCAGATAGTTGTCTTGTTTGGATCACAAACTGTAGCATTTGAGAGGTGGATAGCTATTTCATTAAGCAGTAAACATGAATTATACAAACCATACAGAGATATACATGAAATACTTATAAAAATAAAGTTAACATTAAAATACATTAGTAAATTATTTAATTTATAAAATAATAATTAGTTTATAAATATGTAAAGCATCCTTACGCCAAAACAGAAAGTACACCATTGACTTAAATTAAAAAGCTCATTAGAAAAAAACACATTCAAATTTGTTGAAATTGCAGCAGAATTAATTCTGAATGCATATATACATTTGCATAGATTTAGAAAATTTTATGCTGAATTAGAAATTGTCATTCTAAAAACAGTATGCGTAATATTCAAACAATCATCATCCATTACTGCAAATCCTTAATAATATGCATAAAATGTATAGTTCAGGAAATAAATAGCTATGATAACAGCTTTACGTTAGTTAGATAATGAGTTTAATTAAAAGTGCACTATAAAGTAACATGAGGATCTGGCAATGGATCTCGCATTTTTCAAACTTGGTCGAGTGTTGAGGATGACGCCTAAACCGAAATCTCCTTCTACTAAGTATGAAACCACAACAATTGAAGAACATTTATCCTCCATGTATTTACTGTGCTTTAGTTTCCTCTACGCTGTAGATTTAAATAGATTTACATTGATATAGAAATTGTAAAATTAACTCCAATCAGAATGACTTTAAAAAGGATAAATTTAGGCCTAATTTTGCTGACTTTACAAGACACTGTTTCGAACGAAGAAAAGCATTGTCGTGTCCTAATCCTATCTTTTACTGAGTTCACATTGCCCGACGCGCCTCTAAGTGTAGGAGGAAACATATCATCACCAACAAAAGCCATAACAACAATTATTTATTGAGGACAGACAAAACACAAACAACAAACACAAGTTCAATTTATAAATGGAATCCTCGTAGTGATTTCCTAATACCTAGATTAATCCTAATACTCAAATCCGATACTCAAATCTAACATTCAAATTTAATATTCCCGTCTAAGTAATCTCAGCTATCAGAATTGACAAGGAGAAGAACTCTTGCTAACTTCAGGTCGGTACTAAATCTAATTCCTTTGATTCATTTAATGATTAATCTAGTACTTTACTTTAAATATATCAAATACTATCAAATACGCGCTAAGCTCGTTGAAGTGATCCGTAGACGATACTTACATGTAGTTTGGCAATTCCTTCTCCCTCTCTCTAACATTTACAAAATCTGGACTTTATATAGTCGAATTAATTAGCATATAACTATCTCGTGTTTTTCCGGAAGAGGCTGTGATATAGAATAAATGCTGGCCCAAAAGTTACCCAAGAGGATTAGTTTGGAAATTCACGCGGAAAGCCCCGTCACTGCATAACAGAAAATTTTAAAGTATATGAAAAACTAAATAAAAATAAAATAAGCCCGAACAAATTTGAAGGAATAATATACTGAAGTAGGAATGTTAATATTGATTTAAATCAATTGAAAAAGTATGTTTAGTTTTCAAAGCATAACTTTAGAACAATCTACTAAATTTCGCAGAGTGATATATTATTTCTTTCATTCACAGAGTGAGTCTTTCAAAAACAAATGGAAAACACCGATAGTACTGGCATGCATTTCCAGGTTAATCTAGAAATCCCTATTTGAATCAATTCATGATATATAGACTCTTCTTGCAATCTTAAGTATTTTATTTCGCATCCTAATGCACTTCATTGAATCATTCTGAATAATTCAGACCACTTTCCTGATTACATTTCGTTTTTCAAATAATCTAAAGTCAAGTTCCTCCGTTCATTAAAAATCAATAGCCTGAAACGGATGAATTCAATTTGCTTCTTAAGTAGAGAGTACTCTATTTAATTCTTTAATGATTCAGGCATTATCGTATAAATATTTCATTGGCAAGGAATATAGACTTACAAGCAACTCCGATACCTACAAGATAGACCTTATATAAGTAAAAAAAAACTGAAATTAATGTAACTTTAAAATATTTTACAATTGTTTGAAACACACAAATATTTTGTATATATATATATATATATATATATATATATATACAATACATTTTTCAACGTTGAAAATGAAATTATGTATAAAGACCTTAAAGTATCGATAGATAATATTCAAAAGGATTTCGTGATAACTTATGTTGATAAAGTCTCTGCTAATTTTGCAATAATATGTAAATAATTTTATAGTAAATTATTAAGTTATCATATTTTAAAGAATAATACATTTGAAAAGTCGATTCACAGCAATAGAGAAGATGATAATCGTCTTTTGGCTTTAAACCAAAGATTAAATATTCATCTCAAAACTATAAATACCCACGAATTTTTTTAACACCAAAATTCCACAAAAATCCAATAAAATTCCATAGTATTACTAATGGGTATAATGCATATATAACGAAGTCTGGGAAGATTTTACAATCCCTTCTTCAAAATACTATCAATAGCTTTCAACACACAGCAATAATTAAAAATAGCTTAGAGATTGTTAGAGTCACGAAGGATATGTCAGTTTTTCCATGCACGGCTTTGACTTCGAGGACCTTTTTAATTCTATTGATATAGATGATATGATTACAGTTCTACATTTAATTTATGATAAATATGAATTGCATAATTCAATGAAAAAGGAAAAATTTGATATCCTGGTTAATCTTGTTTTACAAGAAAATTTCATAGCATTTGATCAGAATCTTTATAAACAGATCAGAGTATTACCTCAGGATGGTCCTGCCAGTAATAGTTTAGCTAACCTGTATTTACATTTTTTTGAAATTGATCATATTTTTGATGAATCTTTCTTACTTTATCGTTATATAGATGATATAATAATTTTTGGTAAAAATAGTGAATTCAAACCAAATATTATGTTCTACCCTGACAATCTCAACCTTCTTAAAACTAATTTTAACTCTAATATGGTTGAATTCCTAGATTTAGACTTGCATCTTATTGACAATAGAGTAGTCTGTAACATTTATGACAAAAGAGATTCTTTTAGTTTCCATGTAATTAAAATTCCTGTATATGGAACAGTAATTTGCATCTATCAATTTACAGAAATATTGTTTTGAATTTTTTACTTAGGAATGATAACTTAACTACCAACAAAATAGATAAATTTAATAATATCAAGAAATTCTTCCAATGCTGCTTAGATCATGACTATCCTTTTAACTTCTTAAGAACATATATTCATTACAAATACATTAATCGTCTTGCTATTTCTGATTTCAAAACCACCATACAACAATAGGATTTCAAAGTCAGCATTTTAGTGGTTTTGCTGTGAAGATTCTGTTTTAACACTCTTCACGCAGTTTATTTTTTCCACGCCCTTCTTAAAGATCTTATAAAATGAAAAATTTCTACATTTTTGGCAACCAAACCAAATTTCTACATTTTGACAACCAACCAATTTTCTACATTTGTGACAACCAACCAAGTTATAGCTTACCAAATTTGATTGTAATCTTTCTTGGCGTCTTCTTTACAAGCTGGTATAAAGGATGCGTTTAAGTGCAATTTAGATTTTTATCACAACATATAAAAGCTTTCCATCGGTTGCAAGACTGTTGGATCTCCTGGAATAAGCTCTGTGAGCAGAAGTTTTGAAAAATCTTTTTGGAAGAATCCTTTTATTGGGGTAATTATTTTGATATTTTTCTGCTTAAACATTTTGGGAGAATTTTTGCATACTAGTAGTCGGTTGTTCTTTCATATTTCTACTTTGGATTTTTTATAATTTGAATTTTTTTTAATTAGAATTTTTATACTTTAAATTTCTATTTATTTTATTTTGGTCTTTGCTACCGAGTTGCAAAGGGGGAAGTTTGGCGCCTTCAAACTAGTTTAACACCACTTATTCGGTCCTAAGTCTGAAATTGCGTTTTGACTCGCTAGGTTCTTATTTGTATTTCTTTAGATTTGATCTTCATTTTTTTTATTAAGTATTTCCTGTTATGTTCTATATTTTATATAAATTTCTTCCATACATATATATATATATATATATATATGTGTGTGTGTGTGTGTGTGTGTGTGTGTGTGTGCATACAAAATCTTTATACCTATACTAAATTGTTATAAGTATAACTTAAAACTTAATAATGTGTAGGAATATGACAAGTCAATATAGATCAAGGTAAAAGGGCAATATTAAATTATCTTAAAACTTTTAGACTCAGGACGCAGTCTTTTAGGTTAAGCATCGCTCCAATTGTACAGAGATCGTCCTTTATTTCTTTGAATGTGAGTTGAATAAGGAGAGAAAACTGAGTATGAATTGGTTTTGTAAAACCTACGGATATGAAACCCCTTAACAGCTCACAATATTATCCAGTAAAACGGTAATTAATTTAGTAAAAATTATTATAAACAGTAAAAATTCTTAAAATTTGGATTGTATTATTATAGATGTATCTGTCATCAAGCATGCTTTTTGAAAATGCGCATTATTTTTATTCCAATGCATGTTGTGAAGTGAGATTTTTCAGGAATTTTAGTACTGCTGTTTTTGATGTTTAGAATCGTGCTTCATATATATATATATATATATATATTTAAATATATTTAAAATACCTCACACACAAATATAACCAAGCAAATATTCGAAATTATATTAAACCTAGAGTACGACATCACATTTCAAAATTTCAATGGCGAATAAAAATAATGAAGATCAACGTTTTCAAGCGAAATTAAAATTGTATAAGATAAAATTATAAAATATCCAAGTGCAACCTCGGACTTAGGACCAATAAGTGGGGTTGAACTAGTTTGATGGCGCCAACCTTCCCTCTATTGCAACTTGGTAAACTAATCTGGAAATATCCAAATTCACAAAAATTTAAATTTAAAAAAACTTTTCTATTAAAGTTTAAAATTTAAAAAAATATTTCTATTTTCAATACTTAAAAAAATTATACTATTCGCCATTGCATTCTGAAAGATATAACATAAAAATGTTAAAATGCAAAAACAACTTAGTGCATAATAAAACAACCATAAAAAATCAAAGAATATGCACCGATCCTTGAAATGGTCGTATAGAATGAAAAAACCTCAAAAACCCTAAAATTCAAAACAAGAGTGTAGTATTTTCAAAAATTAAATACTTAACAACACCAAAACAGATTACATAAATCATCAAAAAAAAAAAAAACTCACCCCAAATTATCCTATTAATAAATGAAATTGATGAACCCGGTATTCCAATTTCTCAACAATTTTTCCTTTCTCCTACATCAATCATAACTCCTACATTATTCATCACTCCCACTAATGCCACGCTATAACCCAAAAGATCAATATTCTTACTTTCGAGTTTAAAAATGTAATATTAGATGCAAGCCAGATTGCATTCAAAAAGTTTTTTGATTGGTCATAGAAATTTTGGTTGGTCACTAATAATTTTAAAGTATAGTCGTGTAAACGTTGGTATGTGTGTGTATCAAAATGTAACGCGTGTGTGGAATGAACACACTCCCCACAGCTGGACCACCAACAAGCTGACTTTGTGGACGTAATGTTGTGTGGTGGATCTGTGCATTTCGCAAAACCTATCGTGGAATCTGTCGCAAGTTGCCAATTTTTATGAATTTAAAAAGATTTTTAAGAAATGTTTTTGATCTATGTATGATTTCAAGAAGTTCATGGGATAATCACTCTGTATGCAATTAAATAAAAATTTCTGAATGTTCTTGAATTTATTAATATTATTTATAGTTAAATTATTATTTCTCATCAAGAAATTTAAAATTATGTTTCTAAATATTGATATGTGTATGCAACTATTGAAGTTTGGGATCTTTATAACCTTAAAGTTAAATGCATCCCTTTTATCATAAATATTGCTATATAGTTTGTTGTCAATGATATGTAAATCTAAATCTAAGAATTCAACTCTGTTCGAGTTAAATTTTTTCTGTATCAATTTTAAATAATCCGGATAAAAATCAATGTTAGGTTTAAATTGCCTGTCTCGACCAATAACAATTAAATCATCTATATATCTCAACAAAAGGCATGGTGGATCATTTCTTCGACCTGATTCATAATGGTGTAAATATAAGTTAGCAAGACTATTACTTGCAGGGCCACCCTGAGGCAAGCCCTTTGTTTGTAAAGTTTGTTATCAAAAATAATGAAGTTCTCCTGTATTACAAATCTAATTAGTATATTGAACTTTTCAAAACCAATACAATTATTTAAACCATATTTCCCATATGCATCTGTAAGTATCTGAATCATATCTTCTATTTCGATAGAGTTAAATAGGTCTTCAAAATCGAATCCATGCACTGAAAATACCTTTTGTTGCTCAACCTTCTTTATTACGTCATAGCTGTTTTTTTTATAATAGAAGTATCTTTAAATTTGTATATTGTATCCTGTAATATGTTCTGTAAAATTCTTCCCGATTTAGATATATAAGTATTGAATCAATTTGTTACACTGCGGAATTTGACTGGATTTTTTGAAATTTGGGAGTCAAAAATATATGGGGATATTTAATACTACTGTTAGAAATATCCAATTGTCTACAAAATGCTAATAATCTGTTGTTAATTTCTTTTATACAAAATTTGTTTACTTCATATGCATTATTATTTTGTATATGATCATTTAGTAATTTACTGTAATAATATTTGCATATAATTGCATAGTTTCCTGAGACTTTATCCACGTAAACTATCACGAAGTGTTTTTGTAAATCCTCTATAGTTCTTTTTATTTCTCTATAGGAAATATCCTTTTTTGTTCTAAAATTAAAATTCAATAAGTCCTTGAGGACATAAAAACCATATTCCTTAAAGGCCTGAGTAGGTAAGTTATATTTTATTGCAATATTGAGGATAAATTTGTTAATATCTTCAGATAGTTGTTTTTTTTACTATTAAGTTGCTTTTGGAAATTATTAAACGAAAACCAGTGCCTTTGTACATAATTTTTTTTAACTTTTGGTCTTGAACTATCTCTATGTTTCCTGTTACAACGTGCCCATGATATTCATCCACATATTCTCTATAATCAATGCAACTACATTCTTTCTGATCTACCATTTCCATAACACTATTATAGTTAAAAATTGATCTACCAAGCTTTTTATTGTACTTGAACGCTCGCTTTATCAACACATTCTTCACTGGGAATAAATCCATGTGTTTCCTAAATATTTCAGAAAAATGTATCCCGTTATGTTTTATTCATATATGTTAAAGTGCAGTATTCTGTAATATAAGCCTCCTTAGAGTTTGTCTTTATATCCAATTTATATTAGCAATATATTTGCATAGATCCATAACTAAGTGTGATCCGTGATTATTTTTTAATCCAATGTTTTTTATTAAATTTAATACTATTATTATTTCCTCCTTATTGAGTCCAATTAAAAAATACTTTATTTGTCCAACATTGAAATTATTCTCAAAATCCTGTAACAAATTATTTAATTCCTCTCTAATTGCATCCCTTCCTATATTTTTTCGCTTTTTGCGTCCACCTTTTCTAGTTCTTTTAGTCTTATTACCATTATATCTATCTTTATATATAGACTCCTTATCATTTTGTTTCACAGCCTGGATTAAATTTTTGCTGTTCCATATTACATTTAATCCATAAGGATACATAGCGTTATAAACACCTATATAAACATTTTCATACCATAATCTTTTTATCTTATTAGGTACAATCTTAATAATATTCAACACAGCACTTTCAAAACCATGTTTATTAAAATGCTGTATATCTACCCTACATATATTTTTTTGTTGATGTATTTTTTCTAGTGTCTGATCTATGTTGATTAATTCTCAAGTTCATAGTTCCTGATGTTTGACCTACATACTTAAAACCACAGACACCACATGTCAACATATATACACAATTGAAAGTTTTACAGAACTTAAATTCTGAATCTTCATTATTTTGTTCAAGTTGCATCATGGGGCAGGTTTTGCATGTTTTATCCCCACATTTTCTAAAGTTCAATTTTAAGTGATCCGTATTATTATAAAACATGTTATCAAACTTTTCGTCATATTTAAGATCCCTATAATTCGATTCATAATTCCTCCACCTCGATATATCATAGTAATTCCTTACAAAACCAGTATTCCAAATAATACGTGTTTTATATTTCCTAATGTATTGATTATCATGTAATCTTAACCTCGAAAATTCCTCATTAAACGACGAGAAACAAGCTAAAGTTTTTTATATTTTTTCTTATATTTATAATTTTTTTGCATGCTGTCTCATGTTGTCTGCGCACACTGCTTTCCTCCATATGACGACTATGTAACTGTATCATTTTATCACACATTCTATTTTATCAGAAGACCTCAATCTCAAACTAATGGTAACAGATTGACGATAGCACAAACACCATTATATTGCACCACCGAGCAATGGCAATCAATATTGAAAGCCTAGTTGCCAGTCACTAAATATATATAAAACCTTGATATCATTATATTTGAGTTAATATACTTAAAATTTATTCTGTACGTGTAAAATACAGGCAAAATAAAATAATTTGGACGAAGAAAACATTTCAAAAGCAGTTCCAAAAAATAGATTTATTTGCTGCGGCTTCAGACTGATTTGCTGCGGTAGTGATCATGGCGATTATTAAAAATCTCTTTTGTAGTAGCTAGCAATTGCATACAGCTGTAATCTAATATTACGAATTCTAGTACGGGAGAACGAGATGTATACAAATGAAGAATACTGCGAAATGGTACTGTTCTATGGACAGTGTAATCGAAATAAGAGGAAGGCAGCAAGAGTTTATACCATTAAATTCCCCAGTCTAAAACATCCATCTTATTGAACAATACCCCGTGCTGTTCAACGCTTGTATAAAACCGGGAGTTGTCATAGACGTATTCCTTTGTCTCGTGCCACACCTTCAAGCTTGCGGATACCCGCTGAGAATGTTTTAGGGTATGCCCTGGCTCATCCTGAAAATAGTGTCCGGGATATTAGCATGGCTTGTTTCTACTGAAAATCGACGGTGTGGAACATATTATATGCGTACGATGCATACCTTTATCGTCCAGTCCTAGCGTAGGAATTAATTCTCGGAAAAGACCAAGAGCGTCGTTTTGATTTTTGCAATTTCGTGTTAAACACACAGGAAGAAAATCCAGATATTTTACATGAAGTTTTGTGGTCGGATGAATGCCAGTTCTTCAGGCAAGGCACTTTTAATATCCACTATTGGTCCCTCGAAAACCCACATCTAATATGACGGAATCGCCTCCAAGTGCTTTGGTCGGTGAATGTGGGGTGAGGAATATGGAAGAGCACCTTAATTGGCCCAATTTATTTCGACGGATCTTTAACATCGGAATCATACACATAAATTTTATCTGAACCGTTAGCCGATTTTTTAGATGAAGCTTTCTTACAGTATTTGTCACGCATGTGGTACCAGCATGATGGTGCACTCGCACACAAATCTGCGCAACCATGTGTATTTTTGGCACAGACATTTGCACTCGAATAATTGGCTATGGAGGTCAACAGGAGTGCCCCTCGTGATCACACAACCTAAGTCCTCTGGATTTCTTTCTCTGGGGCTTTCTAAAACGCAAAGTGTACGAACCTGAATCCCACGAGTAAATCCGATTTACTCAATCAAATCAGCATGGCATGCAGGTCTGTGACACCAACTATGTTGCAAAAGCTACTGGCGGAGTTTCTGACGCCGGTTCGATACTACATTTCTGTGGAAGGCAGTCATTTTGAACATTATTTAAGTTAATTTGGTCATTCTGATATAAAAAAGCCCCTGATTCATGATTGGCGCATCATTCCACATAATGCTATAATTTGAACGGCAAATCCTGTATTCTTTTGCTGATATTTGTTAAAATAAGCTGTTTTAATCTTTTCGGTACAAGTTGTATTTCTTTAATTTAACTTTTATTTTTCCCCATACAGCAATACAAATTGTCAATCTATGATGTTTACTACGTTGTTTCAATATTACTATGATGTTTTTCTTTTGATTTTTCTGTAGATAATGAATTACGGTTCGCTAAAATCAATGTATATACGACCCCCTTTTTTGAGCAATTCAGACGCTTTAATTTGAAGATCGATCTCATTCTTTTTGAAGAATGAAGTTATGTTTATATGACGACGGTAGTATTTTGTCTAAAGTTTATATGTAATACTTAGCATGATACTTATTAATGATATGTACTGTTTTGTCCCCAGAAACCTTTGAAATCAAAGCGTTTTTATGCAAAAATTCATTTTTGTATATCTACAATTCAGAAACCATGTTTTTTTATTTTTTTTTGTACGAACAATAATTATTTTGAATTCTTAGAGTATAAATTTTTTCCGCTCCTCTTGTCCCAAACTTTGCATTTAAAACTATAGCACATTAAAATTAGGCAGATATCACCAGAACAATCCAAGAGATATAAAAAATTAAAAAACAGACACATTTAGTGAAAAGAAAATATTAAAAATACAACATAAAAACAACAAACTAAGAAAAATGGGAAACTAAAAGTAATGCGTATTAAAAGTTTTAAGAAAAAGTCGTGTAATTTTACATTTAAAAACATTAAAGCATATTTTAAAAACATCAGTTTCTTCAGAAACTTGTTAAAAATTATGTAAAACTTACATAGTAAAAAATTATGAATATAAATACATTTGCTGAACTTATCTCAGGTAAGGATTAGTTCTTCAAAATCTTCGCTGCTACAGAAAAATAAATATTGCGTAAAATCTAAACTCGTTTACTATTAAACTCTAATAGTGGAAATATCTGCTTATTGGATATTTCACTTTAATTTTAGGGTAAATTTAAGTTCATGTAAAAGTTTGAATAAGTTCACTCTGATATAATGCAGGTTATTCTCTGCATTTTTCTTGTTTGCTTATTTTTTACTTTATTTTTATTGTTATCATTACTAGATTTTAACTTCAATCTCTGATATATAAGCATATTACTAACTGATTCACAAAAAAGTATCCCATGTAAAAGTAACAAAGAATGTGGATGCATTAAAGGAAAATATCTCACCGTAATTAAATATAAATGAAGTAACATTGACCGATGCCAATAGTCAATAGTTTTCTCAACCAACACAATTCCTCAGATATAATATTTCTGTGTTCTTTTTTATTTATATCTAATATCCCCCCCACCCAAATTTCCCAATATTCTGTAATAGAAACTTGAAGTAGACTGGAAAAAATACTTCTCTTTGTGTTAGCTACTTGATGTATTCATATCGTTTTCTTAAAAAATTTGCAGAATTTAGTGCAGATTGCAAAAATAAAACGTTTTGCATTCTACACTATTACAATTTTTGAACCAGATTATAATGTATTTTCAAGAAAAAAAATAGGTCTTGGTAAATACTAAAGGCAATACATGTGATGCATGTTCAGAAATAAAGAACATAAATGTGCAGACTTAACAAAACGAATTAAATATAGTTTTGTGTCTGTATTGTTTTAACGTGCATGCGTTAATTATTTCTTGTTTAGAGAGCTTCTGAGTTCCCGGCAGTTAAGAGAAGGAAATACAAGCGATTATTTTTAATACAAAAAATGTCATCGGAATTGATGCTTAGGTATTTCTAACAATATGGCTAAAATGATGGAAAAGGTAGTTTTGTAACGATACCAAGTATGTAGTTTATTTCAGAGAACTATAGTTTTAATTTTTACTCTGCTAATTGTTCAAATGGAAATTTAAATGTTCTGAATTATTTTCAAACTAAATAAATTACATTTGTTTTGTTTTTTAATTTTTACTGGTTTATATTTCCATAATAATACTTTATGTTAAACAACAATTCTTTCAAAAAAATCACTTTTAATCAATTGTACATGATTGCAATCATTACATTTAGGGTTTGCAATACCAGTACACCGGGATACCATTGAGCCATTTTTTACAATTTTGTATACCGGTATTCACACACACACACACTCAAACACACACACACAAGTTTAAATACGTCTTTTTCACTATTTATTACCAATTTTTATAATTGTTCAGGGATCACCGGCATAGCAAAATAGTATACGTTTTTGTTTTCATATCTCCCTAACTGGTGAAATTAATTAGACTGTGATTATAAAGTCGCATTGTACAATCAAGAGTGGTGTTAAGATATGTGAATCATCCAATGAGTTGGACAAAATATATTCTACTTAGATCCATCTCAACTCCCAGGAGAAAAGCTATCTTAAAAAATTTGCAAAACACTTCTTTCTATTTATTTTCGTATTAAACTGAAAACTAGATTCCGTGTAAGGAAAAAACATGAAAATTAACGAAACGGTAGAAAGTCATTAAAAATTACGTTGTTAGGTGACCTGCATCTTTCAGATTCAAGGCCACTTGCAGCCCAAAATGTGAAATAGTAGACCGCTTCCTTAGCACTGAACCCTATTGCGAGTGACAAAAGACAGATAGACGAAATTAGGGTGAGAGAATATTAACGTCGCACTGATTAGCAGCGCGAGGGCTTTTTGGCGACGGTCCGCGTAATTTTGAACCATGGTCAAGTGACGCGGGCGACACCTGAGCTGGCACCTCCCTCTCCTAACTACCACACCACACCAACGGGGGGGACGTTTGAGCTCTCGACAGATTTAACGTGCATCGCTCCCCTACACGGCGGCTCTCTAATGGTACTAGGATCGAACTCATGACACGCTAGCCATGATCCGATGCCTATACCACTCGGCCACCGCGGCCAGAAGAAATTAGGATG